>CAUVYM010000549.1:0-60460 GCA_963556165.1 Tipula helvola
CAAATTGCAATATTTGTGAATTTACTATATAGGATTTTCTTAAGAAAGTCTGTATCTTAAGATTTTCCATATTTATCTCCAACGCCACTATGATTTTTTGGAAGGCCTAATCTAAGACTACGAGCATGCTTAACCATTTGAAAAGCTAATGCCTTTCACATGGTCAAATTGCAATATTTGTGAATTTACTATATAGAATTTTCTTAAGAAAGTCTGTATCTTAAGATTTTCCATATTTATCTCCAATGCCACTATGATTTTTTGGAAGGCCTAATCTAAGACTACGAGCATGCTTAACCATTTGAAAAGCTAATGCCTTTCACATGGTCAAATTGCAATATTTGTGAATTTACTATATAGAATTTTCTTAAGAAAGTCTGTATCTTAAGATTTTCCATATTTATCTCCAACGCCACTATGATTTTTTGGAAGGCCTAATCTAAGACTACGAGCATGCTTAACCATTTGAAAAGCTAATGCCTTTCACATGGTCAAATTGCAATATTTGTGAATTTACTATATAGAATTTTCTTAAGAAAGTCTGTATCTTAAGATTTTCCATATTTATCTCCAATGCCACTATGATTTTTTGGAAGGCCTAATCTAAGACTACGAGCATGCTTAACCATTTGAAAAGCTAATGCCTTTCACATGGTCAAATTGCAATATTTGTGAATTTACTATATAGGATTTTCTTAAGAAAGTCTGTATCTTAAGATTTTCCATATTTATCTCCAACGCCACTATGATTTTTTGGAAGGCCTAATCTAAGACTACGAGCATGCTTAACCATTTGAAAAGCTAATGCCTTTCACATGGTCAAATTGCAATATTTGTGAATTTACTATATAGAATTTTCTTAAGAAAGTCTGTATCTTAAGATTTTCCATATTTATCTCCAATGCCACTATGATTTTTTGGAAGGCCTAATCTAAGACTACGAGCATGCTTAACCATTTGAAAAGCTAATGCCTTTCACATGGTCAAATTGCAATATTTGTGAATTTACTATATAGAATTTTCTTAAGAAAGTCTGTATCTTAAGATTTTCCATATTTATCTCCAACGCCACTATGATTTTTTGGAAGGCCTAATCTAAGACTACGAGCATGCTTAACCATTTGAAAAGCTAATGCCTTTCACATGGTCAAATTGCAATATTTGTGAATTTACTATATAGAATTTTCTTAAGAAAGTCTGTATCTTAAGATTTTCCATATTTATCTCCAATGCCACTATGATTTTTTGGAAGGCCTAATCTAAGACTACGAGCATGCTTAACCATTTGAAAAGCTAATGCCTTTCACATGGTCAAATTGCAATATTTGTGAATTTACTATATAGAATTTTCTTAAGAAAGTCTGTATCTTAAGATTTTCCATATTTATCTCCAACGCCACTATGATTTTTTGGAAGGCCTAATCTAAGACTACGAGCATGCTTAACCATTTGAAAAGCTAATGCCTTTCACATGGTCAAATTGCAATATTTGTGAATTTACTATATAGAATTTTCTTAAGAAAGTCTGTATCTTAAGATTTTCCATATTTATCTCCAACTGCCACTATGATTTTTTGGAAGGCCTAATCTAAGACTACGAGCATGCTTAACCATTTGAAAAGCTAATGCCTTTCACATGGTCAAATTGCAATATTTGTGAATTTACTATATAGAATTTTCTTAAGAAAGTCTGTATCTTAAGATTTTCCATATTTATCTCCAATGCCACTATGATTTTTTGGAAGGCCTAATCTAAGACTACGAGCATGCTTAACCATTTGAAAAGCTAATGCCTTTCACATGGTCAAATTGCAATATTTGTGAATTTACTATATAGAATTTTCTTAAGAAAGTCTGTATCTTAAGATTTTCCATATTTATCTCCAACGCCACTATGATTTTTTGGAAGGCCTAATCTAAGACTACGAGCATGCTTAACCATTTGAAAAGCTAATGCCTTTCACATGGTCAAATTGCAATATTTGTGAATTTACTATATAGAATTTTCTTAAGAAAGTCTGTATCTTAAGATTTTCCATATTTATCTCCAATGCCACTATGATTTTTTGGAAGGCCTAATCTAAGACTACGAGCATGCTTAACCATTTGAAAAGCTAATGCCTTTCACATGGTCAAATTGCAATATTTGTGAATTTACTATATAGAATTTTCTTAAGAAAGTCTGTATCTTAAGATTTTCCATATTTATCTCCAACGCCACTATGATTTTTTGGAAGGCCTAATCTAAGACTACGAGCATGCTTAACCATTTGAAAAGCTAATGCCTTTCACATGGTCAAATTGCAATATTTGTGAATTTACTATATAGAATTTTCTTAAGAAAGTCTGTATCTTAAGATTTTCCATATTTATCTCCAACGCCACTATGATTTTTTGGAAGGCCTAATCTAAGACTACGAGCATGCTTAACCATTTGAAAAGCTAATGCCTTTCACATGGTCAAATTGCAATATTTGTGAATTTACTATATAGAATTTTCTTAAGAAAGTCTGTATCTTAAGATTTTCCATATTTATCTCCAACGCCACTATGATTTTTTGGAAGGCCTAATCTAAGACTACGAGCATGCTTAACCATTTGAAAAGCTAATGCCTTTCACATGGTCAAATTGCAATATTTGTGAATTTACTATATAGAATTTTCTTAAGAAAGTCTGTATCTTAAGATTTTCCATATTTATCTCCAATGCCACTATGATTTTTTGGAAGGCCTAATCTAAGACTACGAGCATGCTTAACCATTTGAAAAGCTAATGCCTTTCACATGGTCAAATTGCAATATTTGTGAATTTACTATATAGGAATTTTCTTAAGAAAGTCTGTATCTTAAGATTTTCCATATTTATCTCCAACGCCACTATGATTTTTTGGAAGGCCTAATCTAAGACTACGAGCATGCTTAACCATTTGAAAAGCTAATGCCTTTCACATGGTCAAATTGCAATATTTGTGAATTTACTATATAGAATTTTCTTAAGAAAGTCTGTATCTTAAGATTTTCCATATTTATCTCCAATGCCACTATGATTTTTTGGAAGGCCTAATCTAAGACTACGAGCATGCTTAACCATTTGAAAAGCTAATGCCTTTCACATGGTCAAATTGCAATATTTGTGAATTTACTATATAGAATTTTCTTAAGAAAGTCTGTATCTTAAGATTTTCCATATTTATCTCCAACGCCACTATGATTTTTTGGAAGGCCTAATCTAAGACTACGAGCATGCTTAACCATTTGAAAAGCTAATGCCTTTCACATGGTCAAATTGCAATATTTGTGAATTTACTATATAGAATTTTCTTAAGAAAGTCTGTATCTTAAGATTTTCCATATTTATCTCCAACGCCACTATGATTTTTTGGAAGGCCTAATCTAAGACTACGAGCATGCTTAACCATTTGAAAAGCTAATGCCTTTCACATGGTCAAATTGCAATATTTGTGAATTTACTATATAGAATTTTCTTAAGAAAGTCTGTATCTTAAGATTTTCCATATTTATCTCCAATGCCACTATGATTTTTTGGAAGGCCTAATCTAAGACTACGAGCATGCTTAACCATTTGAAAAGCTAATGCCTTTCACATGGTCAAATTGCAATATTTGTGAATTTACTATATAGAATTTTCTTAAGAAAGTCTGTATCTTAAGATTTTCCATATTTATCTCCAATGCCACTATGATTTTTTGGAAGGCCTAATCTAAGACTACGAGCATGCTTAACCATTTGAAAAGCTAATGCCTTTCACATGGTCAAATTGCAATATTTGTGAATTTACTATATAGAATTTTCTTAAGAAAGTCTGTATCTTAAGATTTTCCATATTTATCTCCAACGCCACTATGATTTTTTGGAAGGCCTAATCTAAGACTACGAGCATGCTTAACCATTTGAAAAGCTAATGCCTTTCACATGGTCAAATTGCAATATTTGTGAATTTACTATATAGAATTTTCTTAAGAAAGTCTGTATCTTAAGATTTTCCATATTTATCTCCAATGCCACTATGATTTTTTGGAAGGCCTAATCTAAGACTACGAGCATGCTTAACCATTTGAAAAGCTAATGCCTTTCACATGGTCAAATTGCAATATTTGTGAATTTACTATATAGGATTTTCTTAAGAAAGTCTGTATCTTAAGATTTTCCATATTTATCTCCAACGCCACTATGATTTTTTGGAAGGCCTAATCTAAGACTACGAGCATGCTTAACCATTTGAAAAGCTAATGCCTTTCACATGGTCAAATTGCAATATTTGTGAATTTACTATATAGAATTTTCTTAAGAAAGTCTGTATCTTAAGATTTTCCATATTTATCTCCAATGCCACTATGATTTTTTGGAAGGCCTAATCTAAGACTACGAGCATGCTTAACCATTTGAAAAGCTAATGCCTTTCACATGGTCAAATTGCAATATTTGTGAATTTACTATATAGAATTTTCTTAAGAAAGTCTGTATCTTAAGATTTTCCATATTTATCTCCAATGCCACTATGATTTTTTGGAAGGCCTAATCTAAGACTACGAGCATGCTTAACCATTTGAAAAGCTAATGCCTTTCACATGGTCAAATTGCAATATTTGTGAATTTACTATATAGAATTTTCTTAAGAAAGTCTGTATCTTAAGATTTTCCATATTTATCTCCAACGCCACTATGATTTTTTGGAAGGCCTAATCTAAGACTACGAGCATGCTTAACCATTTGAAAAGCTAATGCCTTTCACATGGTCAAATTGCAATATTTGTGAATTTACTATATAGAATTTTCTTAAGAAAGTCTGTATCTTAAGATTTTCCATATTTATCTCCAATGCCACTATGATTTTTTGGAAGGCCTAATCTAAGACTACGAGCATGCTTAACCATTTGAAAAGCTAATGCCTTTCACATGGTCAAATTGCAATATTTGTGAATTTACTATATAGGATTTTCTTAAGAAAGTCTGTATCTTAAGATTTTCCATATTTATCTCCAACGCCACTATGATTTTTTGGAAGGCCTAATCTAAGACTACGAGCATGCTTAACCATTTGAAAAGCTAATGCCTTTCACATGGTCAAATTGCAATATTTGTGAATTTACTATATAGAATTTTCTTAAGAAAGTCTGTATCTTAAGATTTTCCATATTTATCTCCAATGCCACTATGATTTTTTGGAAGGCCTAATCTAAGACTACGAGCATGCTTAACCATTTGAAAAGCTAATGCCTTTCACATGGTCAAATTGCAATATTTGTGAATTTACTATATAGAATTTTCTTAAGAAAGTCTGTATCTTAAGATTTTCCATATTTATCTCCAATGCCACTATGATTTTTTGGAAGGCCTAATCTAAGACTACGAGCATGCTTAACCATTTGAAAAGCTAATGCCTTTCACATGGTCAAATTGCAATATTTGTGAATTTACTATATAGAATTTTCTTAAGAAAGTCTGTATCTTAAGATTTTCCATATTTATCTCCAACGCCACTATGATTTTTTGGAAGGCCTAATCTAAGACTACGAGCATGCTTAACCATTTGAAAAGCTAATGCCTTTCACATGGTCAAATTGCAATATTTGTGAATTTACTATATAGAATTTTCTTAAGAAAGTCTGTATCTTAAGATTTTCCATATTTATCTCCAATGCCACTATGATTTTTTGGAAGGCCTAATCTAAGACTACGAGCATGCTTAACCATTTGAAAAGCTAATGCCTTTCACATGGTCAAATTGCAATATTTGTGAATTTACTATATAGGATTTTCTTAAGAAAGTCTGTATCTTAAGATTTTCCATATTTATCTCCAACGCCACTATGATTTTTTGGAAGGCCTAATCTAAGATTACGAGCATGCTTAACCATTTGAAAAGCTAATGCCTTTCACATGGTCAAATTGCAATATTTGTGAATTTACTATATAGAATTTTCTTAAGAAAGTCTGTATCTTAAGATTTTCCATATTTATCTCCAATGCCACTATGATTTTTTGGAAGGCCTAATCTAAGACTACGAGCATGCTTAACCATTTGAAAAGCTAATGCCTTTCACATGGTCAAATTGCAATATTTGTGAATTTACTATATAGGATTTTCTTAAGAAAGTCTGTATCTTAAGATTTTCCATATTTATCTCCAACGCCACTATGATTTTTTGGAAGGCCTAATCTAAGACTACGAGCATGCTTAACCATTTGAAAAGCTAATGCCTTTCACATGGTCAAATTGCAATATTTGTGAATTTACTATATAGAATTTTCTTAAGAAAGTCTGTATCTTAAGATTTTCCATATTTATCTCCAATGCCACTATGATTTTTTGGAAGGCCTAATCTAAGACTACGAGCATGCTTAACCATTTGAAAAGCTAATGCCTTTCACATGGTCAAATTGCAATATTTGTGAATTTACTATATAGAATTTTCTTAAGAAAGTCTGTATCTTAAGATTTTCCATATTTATCTCCAACGCCACTATGATTTTTTGGAAGGCCTAATCTAAGACTACGAGCATGCTTAACCATTTGAAAAGCTAATGCCTTTCACATGGTCAAATTGCAATATTTGTGAATTTACTATATAGAATTTTCTTAAGAAAGTCTGTATCTTAAGATTTTCCATATTTATCTCCAATGCCACTATGATTTTTTGGAAGGCCTAATCTAAGACTACGAGCATGCTTAACCATTTGAAAAGCTAATGCCTTTCACATGGTCAAATTGCAATATTTGTGAATTTACTATATAGAATTTTCTTAAGAAAGTCTGTATCTTAAGATTTTCCATATTTATCTCCAACGCCACTATGATTTTTTGGAAGGCCTAATCTAAGACTACGAGCATGCTTAACCATTTGAAAAGCTAATGCCTTTCACATGGTCAAATTGCAATATTTGTGAATTTACTATATAGAATTTTCTTAAGAAAGTCTGTATCTTAAGATTTTCCATATTTATCTCCAATGCCACTATGATTTTTTGGAAGGCCTAATCTAAGACTACGAGCATGCTTAACCATTTGAAAAGCTAATGCCTTTCACATGGTCAAATTGCAATATTTGTGAATTTACTATATAGAATTTTCTTAAGAAAGTCTGTATCTTAAGATTTTCCATATTTATCTCCAATGCCACTATGATTTTTTGGAAGGCCTAATCTAAGACTACGAGCATGCTTAACCATTTGAAAAGCTAATGCCTTTCACATGGTCAAATTGCAATATTTGTGAATTTACTATATAGAATTTTCTTAAGAAAGTCTGTATCTTAAGATTTTCCATATTTATCTCCAATGCCACTATGATTTTTTGGAAGGCCTAATCTAAGATTACGAGCATGCTTAACCATTTGAAAAGCTAATGCCTTTCACATGGTCAAATTGCAATATTTGTGAATTTACTATATAGAATTTTCTTAAGAAAGTCTGTATCTTAAGATTTTCCATATTTATCTCCAATGCCACTATGATTTTTTGGAAGGCCTAATCTAAGACTACGAGCATGCTTAACCATTTGAAAAGCTAATGCCTTTCACATGGTCAAATTGCAATATTTGTGAATTTACTATATAGGATTTTCTTAAGAAAGTCTGTATCTTAAGATTTTCCATATTTATCTCCAACGCCACTATGATTTTTTGGAAGGCCTAATCTAAGATTACGAGCATGCTTAACCATTTGAAAAGCTAATGCCTTTCACATGGTCAAATTGCAATATTTGTGAATTTACTATATAGAATTTTCTTAAGAAAGTCTGTATCTTAAGATTTTCCATATTTATCTCCAATGCCACTATGATTTTTTGGAAGGCCTAATCTAAGACTACGAGCATGCTTAACCATTTGAAAAGCTAATGCCTTTCACATGGTCAAATTGCAATATTTGTGAATTTACTATATAGGATTTTCTTAAGAAAGTCTGTATCTTAAGATTTTCCATATTTATCTCCAACGCCACTATGATTTTTTGGAAGGCCTAATCTAAGATTACGAGCATGCTTAACCATTTGAAAAGCTAATGCCTTTCACATGGTCAAATTGCAATATTTGTGAATTTACTATATAGAATTTTCTTAAGAAAGTCTGTATCTTAAGATTTTCCATATTTATCTCCAATGCCACTATGATTTTTTGGAAGGCCTAATCTAAGACTACGAGCATGCTTAACCATTTGAAAAGCTAATGCCTTTCACATGGTCAAATTGCAATATTTGTGAATTTACTATATAGGATTTTCTTAAGAAAGTCTGTATCTTAAGATTTTCCATATTTATCTCCAACGCCACTATGATTTTTTGGAAGGCCTAATCTAAGATTACGAGCATGCTTAACCATTTGAAAAGCTAATGCCTTTCACATGGTCAAATTGCAATATTTGTGAATTTACTATATAGAATTTTCTTAAGAAAGTCTGTATCTTAAGATTTTCCATATTTATCTCCAATGCCACTATGATTTTTTGGAAGGCCTAATCTAAGACTACGAGCATGCTTAACCATTTGAAAAGCTAATGCCTTTCACATGGTCAAATTGCAATATTTGTGAATTTACTATATAGAATTTTCTTAAGAAAGTCTGTATCTTAAGATTTTCCATATTTATCTCCAACGCCACTATGATTTTTTGGAAGGCCTAATCTAAGACTACGAGCATGCTTAACCATTTGAAAAGCTAATGCCTTTCACATGGTCAAATTGCAATATTTGTGAATTTACTATATAGAATTTTCTTAAGAAAGTCTGTATCTTAAGATTTTCCATATTTATCTCCAATGCCACTATGATTTTTTGGAAGGCCTAATCTAAGACTACGAGCATGCTTAACCATTTGAAAAGCTAATGCCTTTCACATGGTCAAATTGCAATATTTGTGAATTTACTATATAGATTTTCTTAAGAAAGTCTGTATCTTAAGATTTTCCATATTTATCTCCAACGCCACTATGATTTTTTGGAAGGCCTAATCTAAGACTACGAGCATGCTTAACCATTTGAAAAGCTAATGCCTTTCACATGGTCAAATTGCAATATTTGTGAATTTACTATATAGAATTTTCTTAAGAAAGTCTGTATCTTAAGATTTTCCATATTTATCTCCAATGCCACTATGATTTTTTGGAAGGCCTAATCTAAGACTACGAGCATGCTTAACCATTTGAAAAGCTAATGCCTTTCACATGGTCAAATTGCAATATTTGTGAATTTACTATATAGAATTTTCTTAAGAAAGTCTGTATCTTAAGATTTTCCATATTTATCTCCAATGCCACTATGATTTTTTGGAAGGCCTAATCTAAGACTACGAGCATGCTTAACCATTTGAAAAGCTAATGCCTTTCACATGGTCAAATTGCAATATTTGTGAATTTACTATATAGAATTTTCTTAAGAAAGTCTGTATCTTAAGATTTTCCATATTTATCTCCAATGCCACTATGATTTTTTGGAAGGCCTAATCTAAGACTACGAGCATGCTTAACCATTTGAAAAGCTAATGCCTTTCACATGGTCAAATTGCAATATTTGTGAATTTACTATATAGAATTTTCTTAAGAAAGTCTGTATCTTAAGATTTTCCATATTTATCTCCAACGCCACTATGATTTTTTGGAAGGCCTAATCTAAGACTACGAGCATGCTTAACCATTTGAAAAGCTAATGCCTTTCACATGGTCAAATTGCAATATTTGTGAATTTACTATATAGAATTTTCTTAAGAAAGTCTGTATCTTAAGATTTTCCATATTTATCTCCAATGCCACTATGATTTTTTGGAAGGCTTAATCTAAGACTACGAGCATGCTTAACCATTTGAAAAGCTAATGCCTTTCACATGGTCAAATTGCAATATTTGTGAATTTACTATATAGAATTTTCTTAAGAAAGTCTGTATCTTAAGATTTTCCATATTTATCTCCAATGCCACTATGATTTTTTGGAAGGCCTAATCTAAGACTACGAGCATGCTTAACCATTTGAAAAGCTAATGCCTTTCACATGGTCAAATTGCAATATTTGTGAATTTACTATATAGAATTTTCTTAAGAAAGTCTGTATCTTAAGATTTTCCATATTTATCTCCAATGCCACTATGATTTTTTGGAAGGCCTGATCTAAGACTACGAGCATGCTTAACCATTTGAAAAGCTAATGCCTTTCACATGGTCAAATTGCAATATTTGTGAATTTACTATATAGAATTTTCTTAAGAAAGTCTGTATCTTAAGATTTTCCATATTTATCTCCAATGCCACTATGATTTTTTGGAAGGCCTAATCTAAGACTACGAGCATGCTTAACCATTTGAAAAGCTAATGCCTTTCACATGGTCAAATTGCAATATTTGTGAATTTACTATATAGAATTTTCTTAAGAAAGTCTGTATCTTAAGATTTTCCATATTTATCTCCAACGCCACTATGATTTTTTGGAAGGCCTAATCTAAGACTACGAGCATGCTTAACCATTTGAAAAGCTAATGCCTTTCACATGGTCAAATTGCAATATTTGTGAATTTACTATATAGGATTTTCTTAAGAAAGTCTGTATCTTAAGATTTTCCATATTTATCTCCAACGCCACTATGATTTTTTAGAAGGCCTAATCTAAGACTATACGCTTGCTTAACCATTTGAAAAGCTAATGCCTTTCACATGGTCAAATTGCAATATTTGTGAATTTACTATATAGAATTTTCTTAAGAAAGTCTGTATCTTAAGATTTTCCATATTTATCTCCAATGCCACTATGATTTTTTGGAAGGCTTAATCTAAGACTACGAGCATGCTTAACCATTTGAAAAGCTAATGCCTTTCACATGGTCAAATTGCAATATTTGTGAATTTACTATATAGGATTTTCTTAAGAAAGTCTGTATCTTAAGATTTTCCATATTTATCTCCAACGCCACTATGATTTTTTGGAAGGCCTAATCTAAGACTACGAGCATGCTTAACCATTTGAAAAGCTAATGCCTTTCACATGGTCAAATTGCAATATTTGTGAATTTACTATATAGAATTTTCTTAAGAAAGTCTGTATCTTAAGATTTTCCATATTTATCTCCAATGCCACTATGATTTTTTGGAAGGCCTGATCTAAGACTACGAGCATGCTTAACCATTTGAAAAGCTAATGCCTTTCACATGGTCAAATTGCAATATTTGTGAATTTACTATATAGAATTTTCTTAAGAAAGTCTGTATCTTAAGATTTTCCATATTTATCTCCAATGCCACTATGATTTTTTGGAAGGCCTAATCTAAGACTACGAGCATGCTTAACCATTTGAAAAGCTAATGCCTTTCACATGGTCAAATTGCAATATTTGTGAATTTACTATATAGGATTTTCTTAAGAAAGTCTGTATCTTAAGATTTTCCATATTTATCTCCAACGCCACTATGATTTTTTGGAAGGCCTAATCTAAGATTACGAGCATGCTTAACCATTTGAAAAGCTAATGCCTTTCACATGGTCAAATTGCAATATTTGTGAATTTACTATATAGAATTTTCTTAAGAAAGTCTGTATCTTAAGATTTTCCATATTTATCTCCAATGCCACTATGATTTTTTGGAAGGCCTAATCTAAGACTACGAGCATGCTTAACCATTTGAAAAGCTAATGCCTTTCACATGGTCAAATTGCAATATTTGTGAATTTACTATATAGGATTTTCTTAAGAAAGTCTGTATCTTAAGATTTTCCATATTTATCTCCAACGCCACTATGATTTTTTGGAAGGCCTAATCTAAGACTACGAGCATGTTTAACCATTTGAAAAGCTAATGCCTTTCACATGGTCAAATTGCAATATTTGTGAATTTACTATATAGGATTTTCTTAAGAAAGTCTGTATCTTAAGATTTTCCATATTTATCTCCAACGCCACTATGATTTTTTAGAAGGCCTAATCTAAGACTATACGCTTGCTTAACCATTTGAAAAGCTAATGCCTTTCACATGGTCAAATTGCAATATTTGTGAATTTACTATATAGAATTTTCTTAAGAAAGTCTGTAAGTATGTTAAGATTTCCATAATATCACTGGCAGTTGGCGATTTGCGACACTTAGGTGGGTTAAATAATTTACGATGGATTCTGGTGCTCTATTGAACACATAAATCTTATTATTTAGATTTTATACAAAAAATTTCCGTAAACTTTTATCATTCACTCAAGGCCGGCAGTCGATCTTGTTTGGTCGGACAAACGGATCGATTTGGTCGGGTCGAATACAATGTTTTATAATGCGTAGACTGGTGAAGCATGCGTATAGTCTTAGATTAGGCCTTCTAAAAAATCATAGTGGCGTTGGAGATAAATATGGAAAATCTTAAGATACAGACTTTCTTAAGAAAATCCTATATAGTAAATTCACAAATATTGCAATTTGACCATGTGAAAGGCATTAGCTTTTCAAATGATTTTTCATGCATGCCAGGTTAATTTCCAAATTCTTAAGATAAACTGTTTTATTTAAAATATATGGTTATATGAAGATATGCATAATAAAAATTATTTATCATTATATTTTAGATAAATAAGGTAATTTGATACGCATAAAACATGTAATTACAATAATTTTTATTAAAAACTAAAGTTTTATACATTTTTAATTAAGAAATGTTCGCCTAAATGTCAGTAAATTTGAATATTCACTAATACATATATACTTATATTGTTTTTGTTGGTTTAGTTCTAAGTTAGGATAAACTTCACACGTGTACTATAGCGTGTGAAGTTTGTGCTTAATTAATCCTAATTTTTTTTTTTTTTTTTAATTCCAATTTAGGTCTAACTTCACTTGCATCTAAGAGGATTGGAGGTTCCACCGCGCATCGCCAAGCAACATTAGATAGAACCAGCACACCACGATTATAAAATCAGGTAAGATCATTTTATTATTATCTTAAAGTTTGCGAAACGTTGTAAAAAGGAGAGAAAACCCGGTATCAACCCCGACTAAATTGAGCACTATTAGATAGACGCAGAATTGTCATTGTCAAGTCGATACAAAATTTTTTTTTGGTAAATTCTCTTATCCAAAATTTAACGTAAACCTAGATATAAAGGAAAAAGCATTACCTACTCTGACTAAATTGCGCACTACTAGATAGAGGCAGAATTGTTAATTAAATCGTCCACTACGAGATAGAGACGAAAAAAATAATTCTATTTTTCGGTGCACTACTAGATAGACACGGAAAACCAATCAAAATAGTTCAGTTAATTGTGCATGGGAAAGAAACTTAGAGAAATTTTCGATATTAATCGCAATATTGACGAACATATTATCGAAAAATTCCCAATGGCAGAAATGGAACAAATTTCGGCACAGCTAGCCGCAATAGCTGAAACATTAAACAAGCTCACTGAAAAACAGACGGAGCATGATCAGGTACTCACATACCTGAATAAAAAAAAACATTAAAAAAAATTAGAAGAACCCACTCAGGTTCCAAAACTGGAAGAGAAGGAAAAACAAAAGGTGACGGATCTCTTCCGAATACCGAATCCAATTAAATCTATTCCGACCTTTGACGGAAATAGAAAACAACTCACAGCCTGGCTGAAGACAGCGGAAGACACCTTGCTGGTGTTCCAACCGTTGGTCACAGTCCCGCAATTCAGCTTGTACATACAAGCCATACACAATAAAATTGAGGGGAAAGCCAAAAATATATTATGCTTGGCCGGGAACCCTCAAACGTTTCTAGAAATTAAAGAGACGCTATTAGAAGCACTAGCCGATCGCCAGGAGCTTACTTATTATACATCTCAGGTTTCGTCGACAAAGCAAACTGAATGAACTACGATTCACAGTTATTTTAATAAAATATAGGAGATAGTACAGAATATAAAGGGCCTAGCAAAACAGAATAAATTGTACAACGAATCTTGGACCGCTATTAACGCATTCATAAATGATGATACGTTAGCCGCATTCATTGCGGGATTACGTAAACCTTACTTTGGGTACGCACAAGCTGCAAAGCCCAAAGGTATAGAGGAAGGGTATGCTTTCCTCTGTAAATTGAACTACAATGAACAGATTTTTAACAATTCAAAAAAGCAGCTAAATTACCAAACAATCACTCAAAAACTGGGAAACGGGAACCAAATAAGCAATAATACGGTTCAGTTAAACCCAACCAATTTTCAAATACGAATGAAAGGAAAAAAAGTTACTCAGTATAGGATAAACCCATACCCATGGAGGTAGACCTTTCAATGAAAACTAGAAATTATTTAAACGAAAATTAATAAATATCCATGAATTGCGTGATGATGAAGAACAAGAAATCGACATTAATCACACAGAATCGAGTTCCGAGGAACAAAATTTTCAAGAGGATCAAGAAACAGGTTTATACACTTAAATTTTCTACCCTACCTAATCCTCAAAGAACAATTAAATAAAACAGTTAAATTATTAATAGATACCGGTGCTAATAAGAATATACTTAAACACGGTATAGCACCCAAAAAATCGTTAGAAGTACATAAAATAACAGTGAAAAACATATTAGGCACACATACACGGTAACCCAAAAATGCAAAATAAATTTATTAAGTGAAAAACTACCTATACAAACTTACCACGAGCTAGATTTTCACAAATTCTTTGACGGAATTTTAGGCTCGGAATACATGGCTAAGACCAACGCGAAAATTATTTTAGAAACAAAAACAATAATAATGGATAATGTAACCTTCAAATTTTACCGTTACTACCCAACGGAAAATTTCTACAACCACACAGTAGCCTTTAAAACAAACTAGATAGGTGACTGGTATGTACCAACCTGTAGTAAATTGAATGAAAATATTACAATACAACCTGGCTTGTATAAAGCTAACGGTAAACAAACAACGGTTAACATACTATCAAATGATCCGGAACCACCGTACCAATCACCAAAATTAAAATTAGAAATAAATAACTTTGAGACGTTGAAACCAATACCGATGTTCGGAAATTCACTAATCAGTAAAGAAACTATAGATGAGCTAATCAGGACAAGCCATCTAAATGAACTGGAGAAAACAACTCTCATCAATGCACTTTTCGAAAACCAGTCAGTACTGTTGCGGAAAAATGAACAACTATCAGCCACAACAATTACTAAACATAAAATTCAAACAAGGGACGAGTTACCAGTTTATATACAAAAACATACCGGTATCCTCACGCATTTAAAAAAGATGTCGAGGACCAAGTCTAAGAGATGCTGGACAGCGGCATCATCAAAAACTCAAACAGCCCTTATTCATTACCGATCTGGGTGGTCCCGAAGAAAATATATGCTTCGGGAAAACAAAAGATCAGAGTAGTAATCGACTATCGTAAACTTAACGAAAAAACGATAAGGGATATTTCGAATTTTCTTGAATGCCTTTCGGTCTTAAAAATGATCCTGCCACTTCCAACGGGCAATGAATAATGTCCTTCACGGACTAATAGGTAACATTTGTCATGTTTAACTAGACGATATAGTGGTTATTGGGCAACATTTAAAGAATCACATTGAAAATCTTCAAACAGTACTCAAGCGACTCTCTCAATTTAACCTGAAGATTCAACTAGACAAATGTGAATTCTTAAAAAAGGAAACCGAATTTTTGGGACACATCATCACCCTAAATGGAGTGAAACCCAACACGGATAAAATACAGAAAACAGTAGACTGGCCGTTGCCAAAAACACCAAAAGACTACTCTACTCTAAAATATTCAAACATATGACAAAATATTTAAAGAAAGATACTCCTATCAATATTACAGATCCGGATTATGTTAAATCTTTCGAAACTCTCAAAAATGTGATCTCAACTGATCAAATCTTAGCTTACACAGACTTCTCAAAGAAATTCATACTTACTACGGACGCATCAGATTTTGCGCTAGGTGCTGTCTAAATGACAAATTAAAGATGGTGTTAAAAGACCCATCGCATTTGCTTAAAGAACCTTAAACACAACGGAATGTAAATATGCAGCTAACGAAAAAGAAGCCCTTGCCATCATTTGGGCAGTGAAGAAATATCAACCTTACCTATACGGTAACAAATTTTCGTTAGTAACGGATCATAAACCCCTAACATTTAGCAAAACATCAGATAAGAATTCCAAAATTTTAAAATGGAGACTTGAACTGGAAAACTATGGCTATAATGTCATAGGGAAGGCAAAGCCAGCGTCGTTGCAGACGCGCTTAGCAGAATGCCAGGAGAAAACGCAACGGAACTAAACGTTACCGAAACTTCAGATGCGTCACGCAGACCCGAAGAAGTTACAGGAAACTCTCAAGAAAATAGTAGCGACACAATCCACTCTGCCAACACATCGGATGATTATTTTATCCATTTTTCAGAAAGACCTCTCAATTACTACAGGAACCAATTAGTTTTTAAACTCTCAAATCTAGATATAGTAATCACAGAGAACATATTTCCAAATTTTAATAGAACAATTATTTCAAAGAAATCATTCAAACTGGAAGATATTACAGACTTCATAAAAGAATACCACAACGAAAAACAATCCTCAATTCTCGCACCTGAAAACCTATACGGTAAGATTCAGGAATGTTTTAGATGAGGATTCTCTCAAAATGGCCATTTGGTTTTCGTCACCAAAATGGTCGAAGATGTGAAAAGTCCAGACCGTCAAAACGCTATTATAATAAAAGAACATGAGCGAGCCTACAGATGCATAAAAGAGGTTGAAAGCCAAATTAGAAGATCATATTTCTTTCCAAATTTGCCCAATAAAATCAAAAGCCATGTAAACGCATGCATTGTGTGTAACACAAACAAATATGACCGTCAACACTAAAAATTTGGTAGATGTAACATCAGCACTCACAAAATATTTCACACAGGGGCCCTATTCCTGAACACATTAATGCTGTCATAATATTGTGAAATTTGACAATATTGTGACTTTGGTATTCTGTAACACCAAAGTGGTGTATAATTTTACACAATATTGTGAATCCGGCAATAACAATGTAGTTACTGTCGAAACCACAATATTGCATTTATATCGCTTTCGTATCGCTTTTATATTCGTTTGTTTTGCACTCATAACCGAACGTTTGTTTTGAATTTGGCAGTTATAAAGGAATCTGCTACAAAATATATTTTAATCTACTACAATTTTGTAGTTAAGTATTTACACTTGTGTACGAGAATGCCATTTTCACTTAAAATTGTGTAGAATTTTTGTCAAATTGGCATAATTGTCAATAGACAATTATGTGTGCGGGAATAGGCCCTCTGATCACGAAACGACATTCCAGTCAGCACAATTTAAAGAGTACCTAAGCAAACTTAACGTCAGGTTAGAGTATGCATCCTCTTCTGAATCGAACGGACAAATAGAAAAGACTCACTCTACTGTTATTGAAATATATAATACCAAAAAAGGTAAAATCCACGAAACTACCCTAGCCGCTTCTGGTATTACATGGAGTACAAAAAGAAATCTAGTGGATATCCGGTTCAAATGGTATAGTTTCAAACGATAACCAAGCGACATGTAATCTATTTGCTGAATTTTTTGATTAAGTATATGCTACGAATAACACAAGTTGCTCTTCGGTTACTTGTGATAAGACAAGTATTAACTCGAACTTAACTTTAACACATCAAGAGATTTTAATAGCTTTAAATCAGCTAGATTGTAAAAAGGAGGCCGGGCTTGACTGTATCCTTCCTTGTTTCAAGGTGAGTGGCGCTGATGTCCTTGCGGTTCCGTTGGCAAAGATTTTTAATCTTAGTCTTCGGTCTGGAGTTTTCCCCAAAGTATGGAAATTATCATCGATTATTTCAATTTTTAAGTCTGGTTCACGTAGCGATGTTCGAAATTATCATGAAATTTCTTTACTTCCAAGCATCCCGAAACTTTTTGAAAGTCTAGTTAATGCCCGATTATTTTTTACAATTAAAAATGTTATAACGACAAAACAACATAGTTTCTGTAAAGGTCGATCTACGGTTACAAATCTCGCGATCTTTAATAGGGGTAGATCACGATTTGTTAATTAATAAACTCAATCAGTTAGATTCCAATCAAATACCAGTGCTATGGATACGATCATAATTGACTGGTAGAAAGCAGTATGTAAAAATTAACAACTCCATTTCCAGAAAGTATTTAGCATCGTCTGGAGTACCACAAGGTAGTCACCTGGGACCGCTCCTTTTTAATATTTTTGTGAATGACGTGATTGGTTGCCTCTCTAACTCGAAAGTTCTTATGTACGCGGATAATTTTAAAAACTATAAAACTATTAGGGACATTTCTGATGCCTTATCATTTCAAATTTATATAAATAATTTCTCTGAATGGTGAAGTATAAACTCCTTATGTCTAAACATTTCTAAATGCAAAACTATGACATTTATAAGAAGTAAAAATGTTATCTTATCCGACTATATAGTCGACGGGGTACAGGAGGAACGGGTTTCTGTAATTCGAAACTTAGAAGTACTTTACTCACCTATATTGTCTTTTAATTTTCATACTGACAGCATCATTGCAAAAGCTAACGGTATGTTAGGTTTTCTGAAAAGACAATGCTGGGAATTTAGAGATCCATACACACAGTGCACTTTATATATGTATGGCATTTGTTAGATCTCAAATAACTATTTGGATAGGATCGAAAGCATTCAAAAGCGTTTTCTTAAATATGCGCTTCGCTTCTTGCCTCGTGACGGCTGTGGTCCGGATTATATATTGCCACCGTACGATGGGAGATGCCAGTTATTAGCTCTTGAATCGCTTAATGCTTGTAGGGATGCCGCGATTGCAACCGTGTAAAAATACTTTTCTAATAGAAGTGCAAATTATGGGCAGAATGAATTGATCTACAAATTGACACTTCTGTTGAACTCGGTTGAAAATTTGTTCGTATTTGAGATATTGCGGAAGGTTTTTCAGGGAAACATTCTCAATTCTTTTTAAATTTTAATTCACGGTTTTTTCTTTTTATAATAATTTTTGATTGTATGTTTTATACTGTTGATCTAAATAAATAAATAAATATTTATGTATATTCAAAATCTTGTATAACCTTCGGCTGGTTAATTTTCGCCAATTTTTAACTTATTTGAAGTTTGGAGCCGGCCAGCACATTACACCTTAACTTGTAGTAAACATCATTCAATACAAACACTCAGAAAACAGGCAGACAACCACTTATTATTAACATTTTTTTTCTTCAAAATTTGTAATATGCTTTCGTGGTAGGCATGGCTCTGAACTTACCCTCGAGAAAAAAATTTTATAAATAGATTTTTGAAATACAAAAAATGTTTATTCTTGTAATAACCTCAATTTATATTTTATAAATAACCATTTTAACATTGACTTTGACACTAATGCCAAACTCGTTTGATTTGAGTTTTTAGATAATGAAAAACCTGCGTAATTTATGCATACATGAGTAAGAATAATATTGAATGATCTTGAAGAAATTATACAAACAAGTTTTCGCATACTCACAAGGTGTTTTCTGGTTGATTTAAAAGGTAATCTATATTTTAGTCTTGACATTCAAAATCGCAAGTTGTTTATGATAAAATATGTATAACAAAAATACTATTCTTACCCGTATATCTAGTGCCGCTGGATTTGATTCAATGTTAAATTTAGCCCGGGGTCCAAAAACTTCGGGCGCCGACCAATGTGCCGGTGGTTTTGGTGTTAAAGTTTTATCTCGTACATCGACACTATAAAATGGTATACCCGAACTATCTTTAAACCATAAAATCATGTAAACATCTTCTAATGGTGTCACTAATGGGCATGGTATTGATACTGTACGTCCTTCGACAACATCCAAATCCACTGTAAGCACTGCAAAGAGAAAACAATTTTTTGGAAAATTTAATTAATTTTTCTCGTTAAATAAAAATAAAAATAAAAATACATTCTGGTAACACACTACGAATGTATATTTGTACATAGGGTATGGGTGGAGTAAAACATGAGAATTCTGAATTTTTTTTTATCGTCTAATTTTTCGATGTGTATATGATGGAAACACAATGATGAGATGTTTTATGGTATGCTCGAGTAATGTTGTATTGAATAGGATGTAGAATTGGGTCCATATGGTTTTGACAAATAATAAAATCCGCATTGGCCAAGGTAACCTTTTTCACTTCACAAATAATAATAATTTTATTATTTGTTCGTCCGGCTATCCAATTAAAAAATTTCGCTCCGTCTCAACAAAACATGAGCAATCAAACTTTTTGATGCTATGTAAACATACAAAACATCTGTCTTACTTAACCCACAAAAACCTACAAAAAAAAACTAATAATTTTTATAAACTAAAATGTAAAAATTCATCAAGCACATAAAAGTGGTAAAAGCTTGCTATCTCTGGTTATACGGATGTCAAAAGAAAGAAATTTTGTAGCCTGATTCGGTGTTGCTTGAATGATTTACAAGGTGATGTTTCTGTATACGGAAACTAACGATGCAATACTCTGAGTATATTTTAGCTAGTTCTATATAAGCAGCAAAGTTTTAAAGTTTTTGGCACAAAATTGTAATTCATTAAACGATTGAATAGATTTGAATTGAGTTAATGGGAGAGCTCAACAATACTAAAAAATGGGAATATTCATTTAATGTAAAGTTGAAAAAGTTCTGGGGAGCTATTTACTAGTGCATAGATACGTATTGTACGAGTACCTTGTTGGTTTCGGTTTTACGTATTTTATACAATTTTTACCTTTTTGTCTAGTAATTATAAAGTTTTTTTTTTTGTTTTGTTTGTGTTCAGTTTTCACTGGAGCGAAAAGTCGGTTTTGTTTGTTATTTTAGAAAACAACGATTTTTCATTTAAATAACAAAAACAACAAAATTTGCCTGTTGTAAAAAATGAATGGTGGGAAATAAAGGATTGCAATTTAATGTAGTTAAAAACAAAAAGTTTATTAATTGATGTATGATGTGCATCAACATACCCTCACAGGCATACATACAACGTATATTTACCTTCCTGTATGGTTGTGCGAGCCTTATTTAACAAAAAACAAAAAAAATCATTTTCCTAATTGACAAAACAATTCCACACCTTTTTCACCTCTCTCGGGCCTCCTTATGTAGGTAACTCATCTCAAGCAAGTACTCTCCGGTTGAAAATATTCTCGTTTATTTGAACTTTTCCTCTCCAGATTATTAATTTAAAACTTCATTTAAATTTCCACTCAATTTAAACTGATTTTTATGTATTTTAGTTTCCAGCAAGCAATGCTACCAACATAATAAATGAAAACACAAAAGAAGGATGAAGAAATCACAAAATCAAAAATTCTGCTAAAACAAAAAATAAAAAACGAATATTTCCATGATTTTTCCGTTTTTCATTTTTATTTTTTCGGTATACGTCGATAAAAAATCCGTTTTCTTTTCTGTTGCCCTAGCACACAGGAAGGAATAAAAAGTGGAAAATTATGTAAAAATAAAACAGCATGGTAGAGCTTTTTTTTTTTGTGTGTTTGTGAAAATGGGTGAATAAAGAAAAACATTAGAAAATTTTCTTTATTTTCCATTTTAATGTTCCTTTATGTCAACCCTTTTCTGTGTGTATGAATGTGTGTGTGTGTGTGTGTGTGTTATCATATGAATTTGTTGTTGGCTGCGGCATTCATGGTGTAGAATGTTTGGTAGTGGTACCATACCGCACAGAAGATAACACAACATGAAGGCATAAGATTAGAGTTTGTTCGAAGAATGGATATGAAGGAGGAGGTGGGCGAGGGTATTAGGTATATTGTTATGAGAAATAATGAAGATGATGTCGTTTGTTCGTATTTCAGAGAATATGTAACAGCACAGCATACTATACATACAAAGTTATATAACCAAGTACAATAAGAGAAAAAAATATTGGACGGAATGTTTGTAAGCATTATGGGTGGAAAAATTAAAGTTATGTTTTACAATTTGTTTGATAGAATAAAATAAAATAAATTACCTGTTAATGAGTTTCCGGAGGATTTATTTTTTTGAATGTACGTGTTAGTGGCACATTGGGGACAGGTTATTACAATCATTGCGAACGTACAAAACATTAATTTTTGATTTATACACGTTGTAAAATATTTATTTTAAGTTAGGGCGATGTTCGGAATCTTGATTTAATATAGTATCCAGCCTAAACTGCAACACCAATCAACTAAATGTTAAATACATCGAATGTATTGTTGCGTTTTAAAACTACCTGTTTTCATAAAATAAAATGGAAAATATTCTACATGTTTAAGGGAAATATTATGAAATATAAGTCGAAAATAAATTTATGCGGCGCTCCAATATAAATATATTGAATGTGGGTTTCAAAAGTACCTTCCCTTTCGACTTATGTTGGTTTTATATGGGCTAAGCCGTAAATTGATTTAAAAGGTAGTTGTTCTAATAATAAGCAAGGTGAGTATCGAACATAAGTCACTACTACGAACATTTTAACTAAGATAAAGTGGTGTGAAATTCTTAAACTATCAAAAATATAGTTGGACGTTAAAAATATTCGTCATAGGAACGGCCAGTGACAAATAGTGTCCAGCTCTTCAATCAGATTGTGGCGATGCCTGCGATTTTGTATAACCCTCTTATATTATGATTTTGTTTGTTTATTTGATACACAATTTTAAAGTAGGATTTTTCTTTCTGCGAATCATTTCCATAGAAAAAGCGTCAGATTTTCATTAAAATTACTTTTTATAATATTATGTCAAAATATTCTCAGTAGGCATTGATTTTATTTTAAATTTATTTATTTTCCGTAAATTTTACGGACTACTGCGTTTTGAATTTAAATTATCAGGGAAAATTTATTTGGCGTGTGGCTCGTATTAAGGAAAGGATACCTTCTAGTTTTTGTTTTACATTCCAACTATAATTATAAGAGGGTTTACCGTTCGTTGCGTGTTTACTGTCCATTTGATTTATTTAATATACTAGGTGCCTACTCCCTGCCCCTCCAGACTCCATGGTTGCTATGTGCAGCTTAGCTTCTTTATTAACTCAAATAGTGCATTGGGGGAATAAAATGCTAGCGGCTACAAACGTGAGGAAAATCCACGAGATTACAAAGAGAGGTTGGATGGGATTCTTTCGTCTTAGAGAAAGAAAAAATAATGAAATTGGGGCGAAGGGCTATGGCAGAAGTAACCAAAGCCCAACGTGGCGAATTGAGCAAGCCGGGTTAGATACATTGGTTGACATTTCCACTATAGGTATATTTATTTTGGCATCAACAAAAGAAAATCAAAATAGATTCCTTATTTATGATGGAAGTGGATTATACGTCGGCATTGTCAATTGAATTTGTGCAAAGGGATAAATTTAAAGAGATTATGCTGGAAGTTAAAATCGGTATAACAAATTTTTTATGGTAAAAGTGAATCGTTACATCGTTAAACAAAGCGCCGTCAATTTAATTTTTAAAAATGGATACATTTGGAAAGACTTGTGATGTTCTTATTGGGTCGGTATAACTAACACGTGTTAATATCAGTATGTAAATACGTCATTTAAAATCAAATTTATTTTATTTTAATCAAATTTTACAGGATTTCAGTATAGACCACATTTTTGTTACCGCTGTATTAATATTGTTTTGGAATTTTATTGATTCCAAAGATTTAGCTCTGGAGGAAGCTACACTGAGAAAAAAAGAACACTTTAAATTGAAATTAGTGGCATTTTGTTATTAAGTGCATGTTAAAATTATAGCGAAAGATTTAAATTCATTCAAAATCAGGCTGAATTGTTACAATTTAAAATTTAAATTGTAGTAAATTGTTAAAATAACATAAAATTTTATGATCGTAGAAGCCCGATATGGCGTAATTGTTAAGAGCAAACGGAGTTTTGAACACAAAAAGGATAACAAAACAAAAAGAACAAGAACCAGAATTAGGTAAAATAAGAAGTTTCAATAAGTTACGAATATATTTTAATTGCTTTTAATTTTATTGAAGTGAGCGATGTTACTGAAGCAAGTGATTGTCAAAATTCTATTATTTGATTGAAGCATAACAATGAACCATGGAATTCAGTATTAGAACACTGGAGTAAAACAATAAATTTCAGAAAAATTAAAATTCATTGCAAAGATACGACAACCGCTGATATAATAAAAGTGTTTCCACAGTTCGGCCACTCATTGGGTCATACTTTGGTACTTTAATTTTAGGAAAATTTTCTTACTAAATTACATAAATATCTTTCTTTTATTCGCAGATAAATTTCGATTTTTGTCATATTTTTCCTGGTAAAGAAGATAGCTTATTTAACAA
Source organism: Tipula helvola (assembly GCA_963556165.1). Taxonomy (NCBI): domain Eukaryota; kingdom Metazoa; phylum Arthropoda; class Insecta; order Diptera; family Tipulidae; genus Tipula; species Tipula helvola. The sequence goes on from CAUVYM010000549.1 coordinate 24,340, forward strand.
TTGGGACTGTTTCCAAAGAAAATTTTTAGTGATTGCATAAAATACAGTAAAGGATAAATATAATCCAACTCTTTTAAGAAAACTAGATAATCTAACCAACGAAAGTAAGTAAAGATAGTTAGATTAATTAAAATACTTTTATTTTAAAATTATATTTATAGATTCCAGAGACTACGTTCTATTTTTATTGTTACATGCCATTTTGAAGCCAACAAAAATAGGATCAATCGTAAACAATAAAAGGAGAATTATTCAACCATCAATCAGTGACAGCCAAGCATCATGTGTTGCACATATTACATCTTTAAATGAATTATCTCGTACAGAGTTGACTGATTTATCAAATTTTTATGTTAAGTTTGATTCACCTCTTAAAAGTTTAGATTTTTGTTTCAAAATGTATCATGTCCTTAATTTAGAATAACCGAAACAAATCCAAATGGTTTGGGTTTTTATTGAGAAATATTGTTTTGAAATTACAACTGCATATGAACAGCAGAATTCCAATATTTTTAATTTAATTTCAAGTCTTACCTCATAATCATGTTTTATTGTTATTTGGAAATCAAATTATTTTTCTACCAACATTTTGATACAGCATCTATTGAAAGATCATTCTTTAACTCGATGTAGTCGTTTTCAGTGCATACAAGGTAATTGTGTTCAAATTTTTCAATCAAGCTATTCATTTCAACGTCATTTAAACAATATACATTCAAATCAATCACCAAGTCGTGTGCAGTATAACACCATAGACAATCATAATAGATCTCTCATTTGACTAAAAACAGAAAATAAAAACAAAAATTTTCCATTCAAATGTTATCGATGTATTGCATATACGTATTATATTTGCAACGCATTCTAAAATCATTGCCTTATAAAATACACAACACAACGATACATTGGAATTATCAGAAGTTTTTGTTTTTTTCCTTTAGTTACTATGAAATGAGAAATCTAGTATGAATGTCTATGATAACACAAACAAAAAACAAAACCTTATTTCAAAACATTTTCCAGATTCCGCGCAATCCATTGAAACATCTAATTGCAGCTCTAGGTATGTACAAAGTTCAACAGCAATAGAACAATTTTCTTTAAATAATGCCTTGCAATTCATTCTTAACCTTAATAATCAGAATAATATTAATCGTCAAAACATTATTGATATTCAAAATAGTGTAACACATGATATTCTAGATCCAATAATCAGTTCATTGAAAACTAAAATAGTTCCCTTGAGACAGAAATGTACGTCCTGCTCTAAAAGGATTGGATTGGAATTTGGTATTGAAATTTTGGAATGTAAATATGGCCCATACAAGATCGCCATCTGTCTATTCTTATCTGTGGTGAAACCTTAACCTTACATTATCAAGAAAATTTAAGTCAAATTCCTGATGGATTCTATAAAAATATAATAAATGGAGTTGTATGGAAATCAAAAAAGGCGATATTTTCTGATACAACATTAATACGATTTAGATTATATTTTGATGATTTCGAAATAAATAACCCTCTAGGGTCTCACGTATAATTGCCCATGAAAGAAGCAATCGTTTTCTAAATTCAAACCGCACACTTGCAAAGATTGCCCTGCGCTTTATTGGTTGTCATAGCGAACGCAATGCATATTGGAAAATGAAGTCGTTTGAACTCGAATGTCATGTTAGTCGGAATGGGTGGTATTCGTGGAAGTAGTACGGCCTCAACTTTATGAGGTTCAATCAGAATTGTTGCTCCAATTAGATTGTTCATCAACTTTTTACTACTAATCGTGTGTCATTGCATAACTTTGGCTGATATAAGTTTTGGAGTAATATAATTGGCTTTCCAATTTTCAAATTAAGAATGTATGGCGGTAATATTTATTTATTTATTTATTTACAGTATAAATTTTCCGACACTTTATTTTGAGCATAAGCTCATTCCCAATAAAGTAGCAATGTTCAAGAATTAGGTAAGGGTCTACAAGCAATACATTTTCAGCATATAAAGAAAGATCGCAGCATATTGGCCCAATTGTTCCACTGGTAGTACGACCTTCCTTGTAATGGTGACAAAACAATTTTTAGACGTTTCTGGAAATCCGTCGTGGAACTTTCTGCAATCTGCATCAACAGTCCCGTAGGTTAGGCATTTCAGCATAGTTAGCGAAATTTTTAAGCGATTTCGATATATATCAGAAAAAAACAAATTATTAATTTTGAAGAAAAATATAAAAAAGACATCTGTCTGACTCAAAAGTCAAAGCCAACTTAATACGGGAACATCGCCACAATTAAGAAATTCCGTTGGAATGATTGTTGTTCAACATTATGGAAGATATACAAGTGGTGACGTCCTTACCTTTCAGGTGGGATTATAGCCGGGTTGACGAACAACAATGTCGGTTCCAAATGACTTCATTTTAAAGCATTGATTAAACTGTTGCGTGTGTGCGAGAAAATTTCTGGATATCGTTGTGGCGAAGTCAAAACCGGCAATTTAACTTTGCCATCGGCACAACATAGCCCTGGCGTTTCTGCTTGGAACTTCAATGCTTGGCAATGTCGGCACACGGAAGATCTATGTAGGCGATTGTAGAGTCATAATTGAAAGCAGCGTGATCCAAGTCGACGTTCCGTTTTGTCGAAACTGAGCTAGTGCCCGTGCAACGCGAACTTGTCCGATATGAGCACGTCTCTCTTCATTTAATTCCTCGCGTTGCTGCTGCATTTCATTTTCACGGACACCGTGCATTTTTCGTGAAGTACGATTTCTTCGTCCTAGGTTCGATCGTCTGATAGCCGGCATTTTAATCAAAAATTACAATGATTCATTTGACTAATTTACTTTGAAGTCATTAATCCACAAAAATGAACATACCGATCGAATTAATCCCAATTCCGCAATCCAATTTGATAGCCGCACTTGATAAATTTCAGGAAAAAATTATCGAAATCGTAAAAATCACACAGAACTTCATATGATTGTAATAATGGTACCGTTTATGGATGCAATGCACACAATTCGAATATCATAAAATAGTGAATTAATACTAAATTTCCAATTTAATAGCAGCAAGAAAAATAACACGTTCGCACAATCGAAAATGACAATGCGAAAAGGACACCTGTCAAATTGCACAACGCCAAAGTCAACGTATAACGCTATCTACTGAGTTGTGGCATTAATGATCACACCTCAGCGCCATCTCTTAATTATCTCGTTATCTTTGTGTTTTTATCAATTTATTTCACGATTTTCTGAGATTTTTCATGCTTTGCATCGACTTTTCACGCTTTACAGCATCCAACCAAAATTATCAAAACATGCAAAAAATCAAAATTTCATAGAAAAAAAAATTCAATTTTCTTCGGGGTTTTCCGTATGTTTCCGAGTTGTCCACTCAGATTTTCCAATTTTTCTCTTCTAAAAGACCATCTGGATCGGATACGCACGAAATCCCGTACAAAAACATCATTTTTCGATTTTCCGACTTTTCCGGTGGATTTTCCCAACATTTTCTTTCGTAAGATCCATTTCAACCATCTCCTGGCAATTGTGAACACAACAAAAAAAGATTGAGCCAAATCGGTTCAGCCGTTATCAACTAATGCCCGGCGCACATACATTTTTTACACCATTTTTATATACAGTGAGTCAAAGTGAAACTCATACACTATTAGAAAAAAAACTATTTTCATTTTAACAGGTTATAAACCATAATATATTTCATTTTTTATATTAATAATGATTATACTATTATTTAAGATAATTTACAAGAAAAATTATTTGAATTCATCCTATCTAAGAAATATAATAATTAAATTAGCTTGCGTAGGTAATTGAAAAAATGAGTCAAAATAAAACTCATACATAACTGCTACAATAGTAGAAATCTCTATACAAAATCAAAATAGTTAATGCTTAATTGCAGCATTCAATACTTTGTTGGATAGCCCTTGTTATTCTTAACTGCCTTTAGATGGTTAGGCATAGACCTTACTAATTTTTCGCAGTAGACCGGACTAATTAGCTCCCATTCCTCCTATAAAGCCGTTTTGAGCTGATTTTGATTAGAAATGTTGTGTTTTCTGATAGCATTTCCTAAATGACTCCAAAGATTCTCTATAACATTCATATCTGGAGACTGTGGGGGTGTCTCCAACACTTTTGGGCAATTAAAAAGCAACCACATACGGACTTTATGAGCCTTGTGTTTTGGATCGTTGTCCTGATAATATTTAAAATTGTCCAAAATCCCAAGTTTTTGAGCACTAGCTTTCAAATTGTTTTGAAGAATTCTTAAATACACATCCTGATCCATTATATTATCAATAAACACGAGCTTTCCTGTTCCAGCTGCTGACATACATCCCCACACAGTGACGCCTCCACCACCGTGTTTAACTGTTCCTCGCAAATTAGCAGGTTTCAACTCCTCATTAGGTTTTATCCATACTGGAATTTTCCCATCTGACCCGTATAAATTAAATTTGCTTTCATCAGCATAAATTACAGTCCTCCAGTAATCAAAATCCTTCGTTCCATATTCTTTTACGAAGTTTAACCGTTTCTTACGATTTTGTTTATTAATAAGTGGTTTATTTCTCGCTACCCTTCCATGAAAATCATTTTTCCTCAAAATAATTCGTACTGTTTCGGGATGTGCTTTTTTATTTAAATATTTTTCAGCTGCTAGAGCTAGTTTCGGTGCACTAATTTTCGGATCTTCTTTGACCTGCCTTACTATCCACCGCTCATCTTGGGAATTAAAAATCTTTCTGCCACTAATTTTTTTCTTATTCTTTATAACTTGCCTATTTAGATACCTCTTTATAACACATTGTACCATTGCGTGACTCCTGTTAACGATTTTGCCAATTTCACGCAATGATTTCCCTTGTTTACAATGGTAAACCATTAATTTCCTTTCATCTTCAGATGATTGCCCTCTTTGACGTCCCATTTTAATAAGAATCAACTTATTTTAAAGAAATACAAATTTATTATTTACTTTAGACACTTTGGAGCAGTTATAAATATTACAAACTAATAACCACAATTAATTATCTAAGTTAAAACTTATTTATACTAAACTGTGTGACTTATATTTTGACATAAACAAAGGAACATTTTAAAAAAAAATTCCATACTGAATTTGTTTTGTACCGTTTTTTGTCCTTCGTTTTACTTTCATTAGACAAGGGCTTCTTTGATATATTTACATTATTGAATTTATAGAAAAACTATTATAAAGCTAGTTTTCTGCTAAATAAATAAATTTTTTATAGTGTATGAGTTTGATTTTGACTAACTGTACATACATATTTAGATTGTTATGAATTATTCAGTTATGTTTTTTATTATGTACAATTTAATAAATAAATAAATAAATAAAATATGATAACCCAAGTAACAAAATAGGTTGTTTCAGTAAAAATTTAGGCCCGAATTTATGCTCGTTGCTACAACTATAACTAATGTTATAGTAACAGTTTTCGTATTTATAAACCTCACTATAAGATTTATTTGTAATGTAACAATGGTTATAGTGATCAAAATCCATCACTATAAACGTTGCTACAATATATCCAAGACAAGAAAGTAAATTCGAAATTCGTATGGAATTTTATACATGATTTTAAAATGATTTTCGAAAATCGTTGCTATAGCAATAGCAATAGTTACGACTATAAATACGGGCCTAAATATGTGTCTCTGCTAAACGAAACTAAAAATGTATGAATTGGTAAAATGGTAAACGACGCAAACGAAATTAATATTGCCAGTTGCCACCACAAAAAAATAACGTGATCTTACAATATGAAATTAAACTGGCCTATGTGAAGATAAAGTTATTCACTGTTAATTCATCAGTCAGCATTAACGTTAAATCAAAATACCTCCCAGTTTAATTTAATATATAAGTAAAATTGCAAATATAAAAATAAAAGTTTTACATTTAAAAACAAAGCGGTATTTCAATTACTTTTCACATGCTGATAACGTTATTTTCACTAAATATAAATTCTCCCACGTTAAATCCATAGTTTGAACTGACGAATTTAAATGTATTTTGGGAATAGTTTTTATAAATGTCTCACGAGAATTTGACAAGTTTAAGAATATTATAATAATCTGGAGGCTCTTTTGGTGTAAAATAATCTGGAATATAGTGAATTTACGATGAATTTTAAATGGTTTTAATATGTTTTTGGTGGCGCTGGATTGCCGATCATCTCTTAACGAGATGAGCGAGTATTTCAGCATCCAGATAATCTGGGTCCCGGGTCACTCGGACGTCACGGGGAACTGCAGGGCGGACGAACTAGCTAGGTACGGTACGACTCTCCAGATGCAGCCGGAAATGGTAGGTCTGGGGAGGCCTATGGCAGTGCTAAAATGGGCGCTCAGTAAAAAGGCAATCGCCTTGACAAATGAGAGGTGGATCAACACTCTCACGTGCAGGGTAGCAAAGCAAGTTTGGCCAAAACTGGACTTGCGGCGCTCCAAGGTACTAATATCCCTGGGAAGACAAGAAATAGGATTGGTCGTAGGGATAATGACAGGTCACTGCCTTTTTGGGGAGCATGCGAGAAGGCTGGGGATACAGACGAATGACTTTTGTAGAAGTTGCATGGACGAAGAGGAGGAGGAGACTTTGGAACACTTCCTATGCTCATGTCCGGCGCTATCATACAGAAGGCATAAGTATTTGGGTGTGTACGGTATGGACAGCCTTTCGGAACTCGCGGACTGTGGAGTGCGAGATTTATTACGCTATATAAATAGCTCTGGTTGGTTTCAACGGGAGTAATGGGGAGATGGGATCCTGTGGTATCACAACGGGCCATTGCTGGCCTAAGTGTGCGATAGCAGCCACTTCAACCTAACCTAACCTAATATGTTTTTTTTTCTCAGTGTACGTATAACTGACCATGGGAAAGCAGAATACCAACTTTTTCAAAAGCCTGCCCTTGACATTTATTAATAGTTATGCCACAAGCGAGGCGGATAGGAAAATGGTGTCGAAATAAATTGAAAGATACTGATAAATCGTTCTTTGTATCCTATGATCCCCCAGATTATGTATAATTAGTTGTGCCGTTACAGACCCATTTGATACCGACAAATTCCTTAATAGCATTACAATGCATGCGACCTTGACATTAAGCTTGTGAAGGGGAAGTCCGCTTGGCGTTATTTTATTTAAAAAATTCTATAGGGTACTTTAGATGTTCCAATTCACTACCATCATTAGCCCTAACGGTATCAATGCTAGAGTAGCATTTAATTGATCCTTGTAATCGAGCTAAAACGTCTTCATTAATTTTATGAACGTTTTCGTTCTTTGGAGTTAAAATCACTTTTTGAGCAGACTTTTCAGGTCCGGTAATTGTAAGCTGCTCTCCAAATATGTCGGTTATAATATTTGTGGAAAGGCACCTTAACGTTATATTGATATATCCATTCGCATCTTTCGGTAGAGTGTCATTTCCTAAGTTTATAAGCCAATTTTTAAATTCAATTTTTTCCGCGGTTGCACGCATATTTATTGTAAGCTTTACTTCTTTAAATAAACTCCAAAATCTAAAATTTTTAAATTGAAGACTGAACAGCTTTAAACCTCGATCCTTTTTTTACCACGGGTAAAACTTGGCGGAAATCTCCGGCAAGAACTAATACCTTTCCACCAAACTTCGAAAATTGAATTCAGGCGGACTTAAACAGCGCGACAGTTTAAGTACATTTATTTCATTATAGTTAGCCAAGTCATTTTCAATATTTTGTTTAACCCTGGCACGATCATGCCCTTTATTTACGTACTTGTATATTATATTTAATACTGTAAACACTCACACAAACTTCTACGTTAATGTGACATTGAAAAATTAATGATAATCCTTTGTTATAAGGAATTATTATGCTGTTATCAATATGCATATTATTGTATTTTAAATTTGAATTAATATTATTACATCTTTTATACAATGGATAGCCATTGACATTGAATTTAGTTACCTCTTTAAATGGTTTTGGGAATACTTTAGTGCACGAACCATATTTTCCATCAAACAAGGTGAATTTTGTTTATGTGGCATATGTATCATATGTTTCACCAATACATCAAAAAGTTTTTTATTACTGACCTCGTCTGGTATTTCTGCACTAATTATTTGATCAACGTTTTCTGCTGTTCTATATTTATCAGTATCGGCTAGCGTAAATAGCGCATGAATATGGGATAGACCTCTTTTTTGAAATTCTACTGTGTAGAAATATGCAATAACATGCCCAAAGAAATTATTTTCCAGGATTAGGTTCAAAAAATGCTTTTCTTTCAAGTAAAACAATTTGACAATAAGGTCTGGTCTATCGTATGGTGTTTGCCCATCTATTAATTCATTTGTAATTTCAGACCAGTACGGATTGCACGTCATTGTAACGATCGTCATAACATCCTGATATTGTTGTTGCATGTGACGCGCAGAACCAATATAAGTAGACGGTAGTATAAATAATGATCCAATACGGTCAGCACCAGTTCTTTGGAGTAGGAAATAGATTCTACTCGCAATTGAACTTGATTTTTTCGTATGTAGTCTAACCTAATTGGACTCTGCTATATTATATGCGTGAACGACATATTGCTGAAATAATTTATTGGCATAAAATAAGGGACTAAGGCCCTTTTCCAATTACCGACTTATTTCAAACTTATTGACTTATTTGACGCCATCTTGAATAAGTCGATGAAGTCATTCCAATTGCTTTTATCGACTTATTTTGAAAATTTTTGAAAATACACAATAATTAGACAGAATGTTTCCATGACACCAAAAATAAATAAGTTTCTATAGGAAAAATTACTAAAGAATAAGTCACCTTTTCAGCAGACTTATTTGAATAAGTTCGAATAAGTCAATAAGTCGGTGATTGGAAAACAGCCTTAATACTGATTTTCTTACAGACAATTTACATGAATAGAATTGAATCGGTGTGAAATTGATTACACGTGACATTTTCTCGTCGCGGAATTTGAAGCTGAAATAAAATTATTACTTGATGGAATCTTTAGTGATTTGCAAACAAGCGTCCTAAAAAGGCATTTTAGATCGAGTTGTTATGAATATTCCCAAATAAACGGTGAATCATAATCATGTATTGTTTGACGTTGATCAAGAAAACTCTTTAATGGAATCTAACTAATTCGCGAAATGTGACATCGGGTTTAGTAAAAGAATCTCTATAACCACTTAGTAGTTTTAATTGTCTAATACTCAAGACGCGACGCAGGTACCAACTATAATGGCCAATTCGACATTACATTTTTACTCAACTATATGCTGATTTCCGTTTAATACATTATGTTAACATAGTACTACTAAATTATGTATTAAACCGGTTGGTGGTCATGTTCCTGGTCTAAACATTCTCCCCGACCGTGACTATTCCCCCCCATATAATTTGCGGAAGGTTTGATGTAGATATATATGTTCATTATGAAATATTGGTAGTTGGTACCCATATTATATGCAGAATTTGAAATTCCTCCCTATCGATCAGTGAGATTTATATTTCAAAAATGGCCTCTCCTTGCAGAATATTTGCCTTGATGTTTAAGAGCTTGTATACAATAGTTGTATTACTTCGCGCTTTGGTAGATCCAAATGACCAGGTAATGCGTGTTGGATATACTGGAGTTGTGCACTTAGTTGGTTGGGTGTAAATTAAATAATAAGGTATTAAAGCTTCTTGCATATCCTTAAACGGTATCTCGTGCGTTTTTTTATTATATCGGAGAGATCAGAGAAATTGAAAAAAGGCCTTTTGCGTTATTTTATTTTACAGATAATTCAGATCGCGATCTGTTGCGTTTTTTATTTTCTCAGGTCATTATCTGAAACAAAGTTTTCTCCCGGGTTCGATTCCCGGCGGGTGATGAAAAAATCACGGCTGGTAAATGTAGGATCAATGAATTAATCAGTCATTATCCATTAAAATAACGATTACGAAACTTCATCATGAAGCGGCCAAATCCCTCTATGGGATGTAGCGCCAGCGAAAAAAAAAAAAAAAAAAATTAGGTACCCTTATATTTGCATAAATAAATTTGCAGTTTAAAACCAAAAAATAATTTGTTTTAATTAATAAGAAAGCTAATAAATTAAAATAAAAAATTACTATTATTATTTTTTGTTTTCTAATTATGTAATTATACAATTTTGATGTTTTAATTAAATTGGGTGTTTTGAGTTCAAGAAAGATATGCATTCGCAGTTCAAATGGTAACACAGTTCTATTTTTATTTTTTCCAGTGTAACTAAATCTGAGAAAGACCTTGGCTAAATCATAGTACATCATTAGATTCCATTTGCTTCTTAGTATATTGGAGTTTTAAAAAATATGCCTGATGATGAGCAGTACTGCTCGAAACCAGTAGTATACAATTTTTTTAAAATAAAATTTTTTAATATATCACAAATAAAGAAAGAAAAAATGTCTACAAAATTTTTTAAAATTTTTTGAAATTTAAAAAAGTATATTGGCCCTTCCCATTTTGTCAAAAAAAGATCCCTGGTTAGAATTGAAAATGAGGGACGTTAATCGCTGCAGTTGATACTGAGAAAAAGGAACAAAATATAGTAGTAGTTGTGTGTGATTTCTTCATCTTTTTGCGTAACTCTTCAGCTTTTTGGGTTACTACTAGTCTTCTGTTTGACTACAATTTTTCGAATTTTCACGTTTTCCTAAAATTCTTGTTGGAGGTTTAATCATGTTAAGATTAATTGATAATGTTAGGGATGATTTTGGTTGTTTTACAAAGGTTGGTGAACTTGTTTGTGAGCTGTTTGCTTCCGTACAAGGGTAGGTGAAGGAGATACTTTGGATATTGGTCTTTTAAAGAGAGTTCCGCCCGGCCCTCGAACTGTGGCTACGCGGATCTTATTGCCCTTGCATAAATGTTTGAGAATCTTGTTTCAATTTTTGTACTAATTTCCATCTTGTTAGACTAATTATATTTTCTGTTTCCATGGGTTGTTTTTTTTTTATTTGTTTTTATTGTTTTATCTGCAGAGTTCAAAGAACTATTTGCAGATCAACATTTTTACTAGTAGTATTGATATAATATTTCTTAATACTAATTATTATTTAATAATTTAATACATGATTTAATTATAAGTTTTAGTTTTTAATCATAATAAATTAATTGGCCATAATTGTTGGTACAAAGCAAATGAATAGTTAAAATATGTAGTTACATTGTTACAATAATGGTATTACATTACATAATTTACGAATTCGACAAAATTTAAAATAATAATAAAAATTAGTAAATTGAAATGCAATAGAATTATACGTTGAACTACAATATTAAATTACCTTGTCAGCTCAATTCGTTTATTGTTTTCTTGAATTTTATTAGGGTTATCTCTTGGTTTAGGTCATGTGGTAACTTGTTATACAATTGAATGGGCACCGCTCGAAACACGATATTTTAAAACGCGATATTTCAAAACGCGATATGACGAAACGCAATATGGTACAAAACGCGATCTTTCAAAACGCGATATTTCAAAACGCAATATGGCACAAAACGCGATATTTTGACATTACAATTTTAAAATAATAATAATTATTTATCTTCCTGCATTTAATAAAATTTTCCTTCACCATTATGATGAAATTGAACATGTACGATCAGAACTAGAAAATCGCGTTTTGAAATATTGCGTTTTGTACCATATCGCGTTTTATACCATATCGCGTTTTGTACCATATCGTGGTTTGAAATATCGAGTTTTGAAATAACGCGTTTTGTCAAATCGCGTTTCAAATGGGACCCCAATTGAATACACCTAAATAGTACATTACTATTGGAAACATTAGTCGAAAATAAATTAGTTCTATAATGAGAGACTCGCCTCGTGGCATACTCATGCGTATCGGATATTTGTATTAACTCAAAATTTTGTTTTATTAATCCTTTAATATTTTTAAAAGCAATAATAATTAATTCTCTACCTAAAGACAAAATATTTTTGAACAATTCATTGGAAGGTATTCTAACTGGTAATTTCAGCAGTGATTTAATTGCTTTTTTGCAAGATATAAAGATCGCTTATAAGGTAATCAGGTGCACCACTCCAGATAGGATTAAGATAAATTAATCGTGAATGAATATATGAATTATAAATAAGAGTGTTTTGTCCGGATAATTGCTATTCGACACTCCAAGAAATAATTAGAATTAATTTAGCTCCTTATTTCTGCTTGTTGTTGTCGCTCATTATCCACTTAGAAAATTTTGCAAATAGATTTTTTAATGATAACACTAGCTGCTTTCACGTTGAATTCTGAATTTATTATACATTTTATTTCGCTACTTTTTTACAAAATTTTCTGTATTTTTTACAAACTGGTTATAAACCGCCAATAATTATAAATTTGCCTATGGAGACATCTATTATAATTATTTTACATTATATAGTTTTGCTTTCTTTTACGTAAGTAAAATAAAGTATAGTAATCATGAAAATTTTCGACCTTGAGATTATTGAAGATTTATCTGTTTTGAGGTCCCCTGAGTCCGAAAAAGTGGGTTTCGAAATGATGTCTGTCTGTCAGTCCGTCTGTCTGTCAGTCTGTGTCCTCTCTACAGCCCAGATGGCTTAACCAATCGAACTGAAACTTCAGATTTAAGCTTTTTGGATAAATTGGGAGGTCCCAGTGAATTTTACTTCAAATCGGTCCACCGGAAGTGGCCACTCCCTTGGGCCAGAAAATTTGTTTTGCAAATATCTTAAAAAGTATAAGGTTTACAAAAAATTACTAATACAAAATGTTTCCAAAAATAAAAAAAAAATAAAAATAAACAAATTAAAAATTAAAAAAATTAAAATTAAAAATTAAAAAAAAAAATTTAAAAAAAATTTAAAAATTTTATAAAAAAAAAATTAAATATAGTTTTGCCAACACATAAATATATGTGTATATATAGCCTAATTATGCTAATTATAATTAATTTGCACACTACAGTGACATACTTCCGGTTTTTAATGCAAATATGTATTACATAATTGAATGTGGATCATTTTTTCATGTTTCTTAACTTTTTTAACGATTTATTAGGGTTTGTAATACTTAAGTATATATATCGTTTTATAATTGCAAAAATATTTCGCAACTCCTGCCCCCCCCCCCCCACACTTTTTTACAGGGAGTTACAGCAGTTCTTGCATTTGTCATTTTAATTATTGTGTGTATTAGCCCAATTATGCTAATTATAATTAATTTGCACACTTCAGTGACGTACTGTATGTTATAAAAATATTTAGCCTACATGTATGTTAAATTGCCAAATCGGTCAACCGGAAGTGGCCACTCTCGGCCCGAAAATATGTTTTGCACATATTTTAAAAAGTATAAGATTTACAAAAAATCACTAATACAAATTCCAAAAAATTAAAAGAAAAAATTTAAATTCATAAATATCACCTTTTATTTCTTTTACGTGTGTACTAATGAGTTCAAAAAATTGAGTTTTGAAGTGGTGTCTGTTGGTATATACATGTGACTGTCAATTTGTAGTCCAAATGGTTTAAGCAATCAAACTGCAACTTCATGTTTAAACTTTTTACATAAATTTTGGGGTCCCAGTTCCCAGCTCCCAGATTCCGTAAAACAGAAAATTTATTTTGCAAATATTTCAAAAATATACAATTTACAGAAAACATGAAATAATAAAAACAATCTTAATTAAGTTTGCGGGAAATTTGAATTATAAAAATTTTTCAAAATTCGCTGTTCGTAAAAGAAAGTCGTGTGTTGGCCACACCTCCATTTTTTAAATGACAAAAATATTACTGACATCTCTTATCGACTAGCAAAATTAATTTTATAAAGTTACAAGTACACTACATAAATTGAGCTAATTTTAATTAATTTTTAGACTACTAACGAGCTGTCAAAATTTTAATGTAAAGAAACATGCAGATAAAACTATAAGATAAGTAAAAGTTTACATTTTACAATAAATGTTCTTAAATCTAAATGTTGATTTCCTTTTCCTTTTAGGTCATCTTGGATGATGTATATGTCCAGAGTTAACAAAGAGAAAGTATACTTTTTGGCAAATTTTGGTTTTTCTTCATAAAAGAAAATTATAGGGCATTTGGCCTAATGGAAAAACATGGTTTGGAACTACTAAACCCAAACTTACGCTTTGATATAAAAAATACCAATTATTTGACCAATTATTTTAACAGAAAAATTTTATTGTTTGATCGCATAAGTAGTGAAAAATGGTGGTTTTCTTTTCTCATCCTACCTGAAAATGTGTAGAGATTTTCTTCTACGATTTTTCAATCATTAATCCTAAACATATTGAGGACGCAAATTATCGAATAATATTATTCAATTCGAGTGAATTTTAGTTCATAAATATTTAAGCCAAAATGTCCAAATTTACAATAGTGGAAATTAAAGAAGTAATATTTACGCCCATATTACGGGCTTTTTCTTCTAGTTGATAAATAATACGTTATTACAAATGTTATACGTGTTTTTTGTATTCGAAGGAATACATCCAGGTATATTAATGGTAAATTTTAAATAAAATAAAAAAACTAAAAAATAAACTAAGCAGAGATTAAAAATTAAAAAAATCAAGTGCACACAAACCTAGAAAGCCGAAACATATTTCCGCTTTCGAAATTCTTCCGAAAACTTGAATTTGTACCTTAACTGGAATCGAACCTGGGGCTGCAAGTTACTACGCAATCGACTTACCCACCTTACTTTACTGAAACCGATAAAGCAAGTATAAATTAGTCATATACATATTTATATTTAGGTTTAGCACAATACATATTTTGTCTACAAGAAATTCAGAATGTTGTGAGTGTTTAATTCGTGTTTGCATAAAGAATATGGTGGTTGAGATAATTTTCATTGCGCCTTTAAAAAAATTGCTAAACGCAAACCGCGAGCGTATTTTTAAACCAACATTTCCAGTTTTTAACAACATTTTAAATTCTACAACGACAAAATTATTAAAAAATAATTGTAAGTTGTAAAAGCCATTGACTTTAAAAAAATGTAAAATAATTAAATTTTCATTAATGAAAATTATCTTAATTGTTTATCGTTGTGGTTATTATTGGTGATACTCTAGTTTGTTGGATATTTGTATCTTCAAAGAAGCTACGCAAAAATTCCTCAATATTTGGATCATCTACTCTACTGAAATGGGTAATGGATGCAGGAATTGTTATGGCTGCAACATCGGAATCATAAAGCAATGAAGTCAAGAAAAAGAAACAGATCACAATACCATGCAAAATACTGCTTGGTATTGTGTTGTGTTATTTTATCCGCTAAAAGCTATGTCTTGAATTGTTCTACAAAAGTTTTGTCAAATGGTAGTTCAAGCCCCTATAGTATGGAATTCGAAATTCTAATTTACATAAAATAAATGCAGTCTCAATCAAGAGCATTAACTAAATTAATTCGAGATGGCTATGTCATCAGTTGAATCATAAAATTTAGCTTAATTGTAATAACAACTACGGCAGAATTATAAAAGGACGAGGCAGCAGTTTTATCAGATATTATTACGATTCATACACCAATATAACAACAGCGCTTGGAGGATGTATTGTAGATGAATCGTCAATACGATAAAATTGATAAGTATAAGTATTTAATTTGGTTTTTAATTAGCACATTATTCAAATGTTATTTTAAGAGTTGGATTTCTCTTGTAAAGTTTATCCTTTCGCCGTCTTTAAAGGTTAACGATACACTAACACAAAGGTTTCTGGTGTGAGTACTGAATAATCTCGGATTCAAATTAACCTTTAAAATAAAACTATAAAAAATGTCTATTTGTATTTTGACCTGTAAGGAGAGATATATTCATGATGTGCATTGTGCATTGTGGTAGCGAAAATGTTAAGTGATTAATATACGAAAGCACGACGTACAAAAACAACAAATCACAAAATGTTTTGAGACACGTTTCATCACACTTTCAATTTAACAATAAATAACTCAGTTTTATTAGATTTTTACAAATTTTACAGTGTTATTTACATATTTCAAATTAGATAAAATAAAAGCTTGCGTGAATAAATTCAGTTTTATCCCCTATATAGTATTTTGATTTATTTCATTAAAAGTTTCTTCGGTCCAGACATTGCTGCCTAATTTTGACAAATTTTTATCTCAATTCAAAGTAAATCAGTAGAAAAGGTAACGGAGTTTGGTTCGACACAGCCAATAAACCTCTAGGAAAGGTCAACAAGCATTTTTGGCATCGACGTATAGTTGGCCTTATAATTGCTAAACAAACAGGGAAACGAAAAAATGAATTTCGGTTTTACGCCATAAGTTCCAAATTTTTGCTTTATTTTAAAAGCTTCGGAACCATTCAACTAAACGAGCCATTAAATAATGTTCGAATTAGAAGCTGAAGATTGAAATTAAATGCTTTCTGTCAGAATAAAAAGGTTTAGTACAGATAAAATTAAAATTTAATTTTCCAAATAATTACTACTTGAAAATAAAAATAGGAATGTATGGTACACATTCAATCAAGTTCCACAAAAAATAATACTACTGTTTTGAAATTATTGCGAAAAAATTATTTTTTTTCATTTTCAATCATTTTTTTTTTACATTGTGGTTGACTAAATCAAACGCTTTTGATAGGTCCAGGAAAATTGCAGATACGTAATTTTTCTTATCAATCTCCTTACTGACAAAATCTGTAAACCTTAAACATGCTGAAAGAGTATTGGATTTACTACAAAAACCATAATGTCTTTCATGGATTATTTAATTTAATTGAAGAAACGTTTCCAATCTAGAATTAATTAGTCGCTCAAGTACTTTGGCAAAAGCCGTCGGTACAGATTCTTGTGGAACAGGCAAATTTCTCGTTAGATTTTTGGCTATCGTTAATTGTTCAATTTGATTGTTATTATGAACAGTCAGGCTTGCTATGGAGGAGCAATTAGGATATACCCTATCAAAAAATGACCTGGTATTAATACAGGTAAGTCTGTTGGTTCATTTGTGGCTGGGCTCAACGGGTGGGAAATTAGATACGTTTCGATTTGTGCAACGACAGTTGATAATTTTTCAAACGTAAGAGTTTGTTGTTCAACTATCTTTTTTAAATCACTTTTTGTCGATTTCATTGCAGCTTCTCAGAAACCGCCAAAGTTGTTGTAACTTTTCATTAATTAGCTCATTTACTTCGTTTAGTGTCTTGTTTTTTTTTCTGTTTGCAGCTCGTGATTAGCTCCTATGGAGGTTATTCCGTTATTACTGTAAATATCTGTACATAGGCCTGATACTACTTCGTTATGTACCGCCCTTTGCTATGCGTATGAATATCGCTAAATAACTTTTATATGATTTGTGGCCTCTTTATTTTGTTGTTTGGATTTGGAAGAGACCAGCATAATGTACATCAGTTTTTGAGAATGGTCTCGCTGGTATAACTCTAGTTTCGGGTAAATTTCCCATTAGTTTATGTTTTACTATGTTGCTAAACCGATGACATCTAACGCAGCAGTTGATTTGTTCTTAAGGATATATGCTAATGTTAGTTGTATTCCTCCGTGCATGGTTATTTTGTGTGCTTCTTGTATTATTAGTTTTGTTATTTCATGCTCTGGAGGTATTATGTATATGATATTTTTCTTCAAACGAGCTATTGGAATTTTGTAACCTGCCTCCTACACCTACTCTTAATATCCCTGTTTTGTCTATGAATGGGTTGAGTGAGAGTATTTAACCTTTTGAAGATACCTTGTTGCCTTTTCTGAGACATCCGATATATTTTGTTGTTTGTATGTTTTTTATAACCAATAGCTGAGCTAGTACTAGTTCTTCCGCCGTTTATTGTTTTCAGTATACTACTTCGGTCTAAAAAGATCAAAGTATTGAAATCCTTTCAAAAATGACGAAAAATTTGGTTGGCCCAAAACCACTTTTCTCGACGTTTCGAAAGTCCCTGAGCCTGAAAAAGCAACAAAAAAAATTTCCGTCCGTCTGTCTGGACGTCTGGATGTCTGTATCCATGGTATCTTGAGAACGGCTGGTCCGATTTGGATTTTTTTTCGCCAATCTGTTTCTATGGTCAAGAAGGAGAATTTAAAAGCTTTTGGAAACTGTACGTCAAGAGAGTGGGGTACCTGCCATACGAATTGACCCAACACACCTGGTTATATAAATATTTACGATTTTTTTTATAAATGCTGGTTTGATTATTGAATTGGGCATTTAATTTGCAGTTGATTTGAAGGTTAAGTTAGGGCTAATTTGCGGGTTGATTTGAAGTTGATTTGGAGTTGAGTTGGGGTTGGATTAGGATGTAGTGAGTAGTTAACAATTGTGATATTTGGCATCTGCAATGGGCATGGGATTCTAAAATGATTTTTGGTTAAAGTCCTATTTCTCAATCGATTATGATGAAATTTGACATGTGTGCTGGAAATGCGAATATTTGATATGTGTGGAATATGGCCAAATAGGATGGACCTTGGCTATTTCTTAACCGATTATGATGAAATTTGATATATGTGTTGGAAATGGAATTCGAAAATTATTTTTGCATAAAGCTCTTCATCCCATGATACTCCCACAAGCCATAAGACTTGCATTAATAATTTTGCTTGGATAAGGTTGGTGATAGCACTAGGCTGGCTATCACCATCGAATAATTTATAAGCGTCTGATAGTAATGGCCACTTTCTTGTTTTAGGGATGTTATTGTTAATAACAACCTTAAATTAACAACCTTAAGTTAACCTTAAATTCAAAGTTATTACTATTTGGATGCCAATAAATTCCGAGTGTTATGACTAGTTAATACAGTCTGACTGTATTTTTAACTTTTCATTATGTTATAGGTTTTTATGGTATTTTTGACAAAAGGTGGAAATTGTTGCTGGCCCATTTATCTAACTTATACCCCCCCCCCCCCCCCCCTTCAATATTTGAATTTTGGTCAGTCAGAACTTAGAATCATTATAGACGGCTCCTATATTCCCGACATGTTTACAGAATCCTTCGAGGTGTAAGTGGGGGGAACGAAGTTTCTAGTCTGCTTACCGTAAAGTTAATAAATAATCAAACAAGTTTTCAGTACTAATATTGTGCGTTACACAATCAAGCCTTACAGTTTTCACAATTATATTTTGAAAAATAAAAAAACTAATTTAGTGGACTGTAACTTTTTGTTTTATTTTAATTTTATTTAATTTTATTTTTTGTTATAAGGCAATGAGGGACTTTCCCAATATCGATTTTAGTTCATTTGTCCCCACGCTTGGGCAGCGCTGACTACTTTTTTTGTTTTTTTACATGCAAAAACAAGTAAAATCATGTTTACAACTTAATCATGTTTACAAATACAAGTTTCTTGTCTAAATTAGTGGATGTCCCCTACTTTTTTTTTATGATAAATAAAGATAAGTATGTTGCGATTAATAATAAATATCAAATTTTAAAATTAATTTAGTCGAAATTAATAATTTTGACCGTGTGTGAATTAGTTAAAAACCAGTTAAAAATTAAAATTTTGACATAAAAGTTAAAATTAAAAATTTACTCACCACAAAAATAAATAAAAAATTTATCATGGTAGGCACCTTATATAAAATTTGACAAGCGAGTTAAAAAAACATAACCTCGTTTTTTTAATATTGGTACAGTTGATACATAAGCACGACGTGTTTCTTTCTGTTTCTTCTTAAAACAGCTTCATTTGATAAATTACACTTTTTATAAAGTAATAAAATAGATAACAAACTACGAAAATGTTTGTTATAAATGCGCTTCATGTTGTTGTTCAGTTGTCACAATTTTAATTTTTAACTAATTCACACAGCAATATTAAATGTGGTAGATAAAAATATTTCACCACGATTATTTGATTTTCACCAAATTTTTAACCAAATATTTTTAACATATTCACTCACGGCCTAAATGAAACATTCAAGACACATTTTAACCATATTGGCGATTTTCATCAAATGTAGTTAGCGTTGGTTTCTATGAAAGTAAAGGGGACGAATATTGTCAAATTCAACTGTTTGACAGTTCTGATCACCCTTGTTCTATGGTTAAATTTTGTTCATATTGTTTTCACCAGATGTCAGCTACTTTGTTGGAAATCGCGAATAAAACTACATACGAAATATTTTAGCCGCCAGTCAGCTAGCGTTGGAATTATATTTGGAAAAATCACTAATTGATTGTGCATGACGTGTGCACATAGCAAAATCTCGACGTACAGTGATTGTTATTTCATTGCTTCATTTCCATTTTTCCCGTCGAGCCTTCTGTTCATTTTTATTTTGCTTTGTTTACGTCGACAAATTGAGTTATATTTTTTAGTACAGCTAATCTAGTACTATTTTATTCTAATCATTTGAACAATATGTCAAAACATAAATTGTCAATACAGCTAAGGTAATTATTTACATAAATTTTTACATAAAATTGTTTATAATTAATATTAAATGAATTAAATTAACATTTTTCTTACAGGTTACAATCGTTCTAAAGGAGATACAACTTAGATACAACTTTTAATTTAAAGATAAGTATAAATTACAATACATAGTTTGTATAAAGTAAATATTAATCAAATTTTGTTATTATTTCATGTTAGATTAGGCGTGTTCGGAAATAGACGTTAAGTAAATTCACAGTAAATTTAGACCATTAAATTAGACCATATAGTGTACTTTAATGGTCGAAATTTACTGCGAATTTACCCATGATCTATTTCCGAAGACGCCTATTACATAAATATTGAACTACAGTTTCGCTTCGTATTGCGCGAACCTTTGGAATTTTGGCCACCTAATTATCATGTAAAACCAGTGAATTAGTGATTATAGTTATTATGTATAGTGTATTGAATAGTGTAGCATAAAAATTGTGTGTAATAAATACGTTGTATGTCGAAGCAAAAATATTGTTTTATTTTTTTCTTCCTGATTTTCGGTTGCTACCAAACATACTCCCCTCCAAAACAAAATTTGTTTTTTATTTTAAATTAATCCTGAATTGGTAAAAGGAATAATTTTGTAATCGGAGGTTTTTTTATGGATGATTTCGTTTGAACTGTAGCTACTCACTAACCCGTCTGTCCCTGGATATATTCCCTTAAGCGACCTAACAGCTAAGTACACTGTAGGGCATCTTTGTTATATAATATCATGATATCATTAATTTGTAAAATTCGATCTCTTTGATGCCATTTAGTCCGCTGTTGCAAAGTATTTAAATAATTAAGCGAATAGCGTTGCCAAAACATTGCACAATAATTTGTGTTTGCTTCCCTTGATTTAGTCTTTACATGTTGATCACACCTTCCATTTGGATCAAGACTGTGTTTTGTTTCAAAGATTCGACGCGTGTTCCCAGTTTTAATTAAGTACGTCTTACCTGACTTCATAGCATGTTCCCCAATGCCTCCGAAATAAGTAGAAAGTGATGGAGTCAAAAGCCAGTTACTAACTTTGTCTCTTGAAAATTCGTCTATCTTGATTTCGGTCTATTTTAATGATAAAATGGAATAGTATTCCTGCATCACTCGTTTCGCTCCTAGGAAATTTGATCCAGTATCCGAATTGCCTTCTATTGGTACTCCCTCCGTCCAACAAAACGCTCTAAAGCATTTATGAACGCTTGCGTAGATGGTGATGATGCCACTTGGGTGTGTAACGCTTTGGTCGCGTTACATACAAATATTATAAAAATAACTCTCTTTATCAACTTTGCACCTCTAAGTATTTTAGATGGAATCTCTATGGGTCCTGTGTAGTCAATTTCGATTCCAGAAAATAGTCGATTAGGCGATACTCCTGTGACCGATAAACAATTCATTTGTTGAGTAGATTTCGTAGTAGAATAACGATAATACATAATACATTTATAACTTATTTTTCGACCTATTTCACATACTAAAATCCAATATTTGTGACTAAAAATTGCAGGTAACAGTAACGGTCTGGGATCAAATTGTTTTTTGCGTATATCGTGGTGTATTAATCTAGTAATTTCATGATTTTGTTTCAAAATCAACAAAAGTTTTTTCTCGTAAGAATAATTTGAATTTTCTAGATGGTTGCCTTCACGTAATACGTCATCAGAATCTTTCACTGGTGCTATCTGCCTCGACTTCGATTTAATTTTATCTGAAAATTCAATTCGTTGGATATGTTTCATTATTATAAGTTCTGGAGAATTCACCTCTACGACTGTCAATTGACTTGGCACTATGATCTGTATCACAATATGAAGAAATTTCAAAATATAAGTCCTTATTCCTTCTAATTTTGACCAATACGAACAATACTGAAATAAATTATTTACTGGATGTAAATTATTCGAATTGGTTGTGGTATGGTAACCCATTACTTCGTTGTGATATGATTCTTGCCCAGTATCAGTTACAATTACTTTTAGTGAGCAACTTACCTCGGGCTGCGACAACCATCTTAGATCTTTAAACCATAATTCACTGTTGACCAATTCGTTCGCTGTTACTTCCGGAGCTACTAAATCGGAAAGATTTTCGCTTCCTCGCTTCTGACGCCAGATCGCTTCCGGCATTAAAGTATGAATTGCACCGATCCGATAAGGAATAACAATTTTCCATTTGTGAGGGTTGCTCAACCGTTTTACCCCAGATAATGAAATGAGACAGGCCTGCAATTCTGAATCCAATGATAATATACAAAAACTTGCACGATTGATATGATTCTTTACTCATAAGATAGTAGTAGAGAGGGTTGTATTTCTAATATTGCACGTATGGGTTTCACTTAATTGCTCTACAGGTGGCTTGGGCGATTGCTTCGGTGGCTCTTCTGTTTCAGTAGTATTCTGATTCACGATTGAGCTTGAAGTTGTGTCGTGCAACAACGTATGATATCGACGGTTACACAAGCGATGCGACTCTTGGCAATGTACACACTCTGTTAAGGCGAAATTTACGGGAGTCACATGATTACTCTTAAATGTCCCTGATTTTGTAGAACAATTTGCCGGAGCACAGGATTCCAGTGCATCACATCTACCGCCTATGAATTTTGTCACTTCGCCTGACCCATTGTATAGCTGTCGAAACTTTTTTGCTGATGGTTGTTGCATAGCAGGTTTTTCCATGAATGACCTTTCTAATAAATTCGGTACAGGGTTATGTTTATCGTATCCTTCACAAAGTTTTATCCAAGCATGTTTGTAATTTGTATCCGATACGGTTACGTGTTTAGTCAATTCTGCCGCCTCACTCTCTAACTGACCCTTAAAATATTTAAATTTCTGGACTTCGCTGAATTCCAACTTGCTTTGTACCGAAGGCACAAATGAATCTTTAATACTTGGCAAGTCCTCATAGCTTCCCGAAAAACTTTGTAAGCGTAACATTGGTAACTGTATCGAAACGTGCGACTCCTCTGTTGTATTTTTAAAGGTTTGGCTCAGCGAACTGGTGACGGATGATGATAACTTTGTCAACATTTCATTTCGCTCCCGTAAAAGTCTCGATATCATCCCTTCCTCCTGTATTGGTTTTTGTTCTCGCTGCCCTGTTTGTACTGAATTCAAAAATTTTGTTTTTACGTTGAAGTACTTCGTTTCGCATTCGTCTAACTCAGAAGCAACCTCGTATTTTGCTAACTTTCTTTCACAATCCAGAAAATCGGCAAACACTCGCTCAAGGTACTCTAACCGTGCAGTGATTTCGCTCCGGTGAGTCCATTCGGTGATTCTATCTGCAAATATTACTAAACGAATTATGCTACCTTTCGCTAGGCCTCGCTTTGTCATTATGTCGCACTGTCCTGTGTTCATAAATTGCCACGATCACCAATATTGCAAATTATCCTTACTAAGCTTAAATTGCAACACACAAATATAAAGAATACCCCCTTCACGCTTGGAATGCAACACAACGAAATCAAGAAAGCCCCTTAGACTTAAAATTGGTTAACTCGCTACTTCGAATCAAGTTTGATATTAATAACGCGCGATGGTTGCTACACTATGGACACACAATACTAATTTTATAAACGTTAATTCACTGGTTTTACTTACGTGCAACTTAATTGCTGATTGACACTCCCTCGCTGGAATTTGACCACCAAGAATCAACCTGGAGTTCAAACTCTTCGTAACGCCTACAATGTCACTCCCACGATGGAGTTCAACCTCCGAGATCTCCCGGAGTTTAAATTCGAGTTAATATTCACAACTATTCACTTCCTCACTGGAACTGATAGTTAATTCGCCCTTGGAATGTATTCTTCTCGTTTATAAATTACCGCGTTAACCTTTCACTGGCGTTAGTACTTCTCTGATGTTACGTTCACTAGTAATAATTATACTCTCTCACTAGAGTTTACTCCCTCACTGGAGTCTGTTAATTTTCGCCTATTCACTTGAGCTGCAGTATCGACTACAGAAACTAAATCCGAATAAAAACGGCGCACCAACTCCAACCAAATCACTTTTGCTTTATTGAAATTTGATATAAATCGTGCTGTACGGCACCCCCAGTTGAACCAAATCACTTTTGCTTTATTGCAAATTGATGTAAATCGTGCTGTACGGCACCCCCAATTTGAATAATTCACCTTTGCCTTACTGTAATTCGATGTAACTTGTGCTGTACGGCACACCCAATTTGACTAAATCACCTTTGCTTCGCTGCAATTCGACGTAAATTGTGTTGAACAGCACACCCAATTTGACTAAATCACTCTCACTTGCTACTCGATCACGTTTACTTGATATTGAAATTCGACGAAAATTATGCTGTACGGCACACCCAATCCAAATTAATCACTCTAACTTGTTGCGGGAATGCGACGTAAATTGTGCGGCACGGCACACCAAATCCAATTAAATCACTCTCACTTGATGCTGGAATTCAACGAGAATTGTTCTGTAAAGCACACCCAATCACTTTTGCTTTATACTTGAATTCGTCTATAAATTGTGTAGTACAGCACAATCCAATCCGACGAGATAACACCCTTGTTGTTGGAATTGACGTAAATTGTGTAGTACAGCACAACCCAATTAAATTAAGCTCTTATTTGTTCGAGTTTTGATTTCAATCGCCCATTCACTTGCTGACTGTACACGACTTGTTTAATGATTCATGCCTTCTCGAAACTTCCCTTGAAAATGGCGTCACCTCGTTCCACTACCGCTATGTGACATTGACCGCGTGTTTTTTATAATTAAATTTCGCCTGATCCGGCTCGAAGGACCAAAAACTATTTGCGTTACACAACCAAGCCTTACAATTTTCACAATTATATTTTGAAAAATAAAAAAACTAATTTAGTGGACGGTAACTTTTTGTTTCATTTTAATTTTATTTAATTTTATTTTTTGTTATAAGGCAATTGATTGTGCATGACGTGTGCACATAGCAAAATCTCGACGTACAGTGATTGTTATTTCATTGCTTCATTTCCATTTTTCCCGTTGAGCGTTCTGTGCATTTTTATTTTACTTTACGTCTACAAATTGAGTTACATTTGTTAGTACAGCTAATCTAGTACTATTTTATTCTAATCATTTGAACAATATGTCAAAACTAAATGAATTGAATTAACATTTTTCTTACAGGTTACAATCGTTCTAAAGGAGATACAACTTTTAATTTAAAGATAAGTATAAATTACAATAGTTTGTATAAAGTAAATATTAATCAAATTTTGTTTTTATTTCAGGTTAGATTACATAAATATTGAACTACAGTTTCGCTTCGTATTGCGCGAACCTTTGGAATTTTGGCCATCTTATCATCATGTAAAACCAGTGAATTAGTGATTATAGTTATTATGTATAGAGTATTGAATAGTGTAGCATAAAAATTGTGTGTAATAAATACGTTGTATGTCGAAGCAAAAATATTGTTTAATTTGTTGCTTGCTGATTTTCGGTTGCTACCAAACAAATATGTATTTATAATATTAAATTCAAATATAGCTTTTATTTACTTATCGATAAATGAAGATTTTTTGAAATCGGTGATGACTGGTCTCTTCCTCCGCCCGCCCTCACCATTTGTAACAAAAATACCAATTCAACAATTATGTTACACGCAAAAACACAAAATTACTTGACAACCGGAAAACTCAAAATCATCGTACGTACTCGTAGCTTCATAAAATACATAAAATTCTAACTCTTTAAATCTTCATTTCAACACAAACAACCTCACTTGAAAAAACCTAAAATCCCCAACAAAAAAAAAAAAAAAACAACAGCAAAATACAACAGCTCATATTATAGTCATATATTCTGGGTCGATATAAAAGTATATAAGAGGATGAATACCCAAATTTTACATCACTTAATGATTTAGGTAGATACAAGGTAGGTATATAGACAACCTCTCTAGCTAGATAGAGAATTTTAGGTTAGGTATCAATTGAACACAAAAATTTAACCAAATTCTACCTGTTCCATCATCAAATAATACAGTTCTACATTTTTATTTTAATGATGATAACAATGACGATGTAAGTTATATAAATTGAATTTTATGTCGATCACAGCCACAAAGTGGTTTTCCCAGTTTTTATCTGCGTGTATCACTATCTATATAGCGATATAGATACACTAAACAATTTCTAATTTTCATTTTCATTGTCGGTTGATTGCAAAACAAAAATGTATGGATATATGTACATATAACAATATAATAAAATTACAACAAATAAATTCCGTTTACCTGTCATCATCTTTTCACCCAGCAGTGTTATACCATTTTCCTCATTTTCATCTTAATTTTCCCCGTTTATTTTTTTATTATTGAAATGAAAATAATATTAAGAATACGACTCTATATCTAGAGATGTACATACATAAATAAAATGTAAACAAAGTAAAATGGAAAATTTGTATTTCCATCATCATGATGAGGTTGCTATTGTTGTTGGCTGTGTATGTGGTGGTTGATGCTGATGATGATCTTTGTTTAATAAAAATTACGTCACACAATCAACATAAAAATCCATTAAGAAACGCGATTTTCCATTTAAAATGTAAACAACAAGCAGAACAAAAAAAATTGTTATTTGTACATATAGTATATGTATACGAGTATAATATTGAACGAAATGGGAGCAGATACAGATTACATTCCAGGGTGATATGACGGTATTCGAGGTATGTATGCTGTTGCTATGAACTGATGTACCTTAAATTAAATATTCCAATCATTGTCCTTTAAGAATTGTTTTATAAACACAATGATCGTTAAATCGTTTAAAATCCACAAACATTCAATATACATACTTGTATAGAGAAGCGCCTGAATATTTCACATCACAACGATATCAGTTAAATATCTACATGGACCAAAAAAAAAAAAAAACAAAAAATAAAAAAAGACAAGAGAATAATATCGAATTTCCGAAGAAAGGCTTATCCAATTTTCATATATTATCCCTTTTCTAGTAAAAAAATTTAATTTTCTACTTTCTGTTTAGGTTCCGGCTTTTTGTACATATATTCCAGGAAATTCACAAAAGGATATTTCCCAAATGAGATTAAAAAAATTTTACTCTGAACTGTTATATAAATGTACGTATATATAATATAGAAACATTTAACGGAAATGCTTACAGTTTACAGTATTTCAACTGTATAGAACGAGTTTAATCTAAAGAATTTTTATTTTTTTTATTTTGGGAAATTTCTGCTGTGAACAGCAAAATAAAATTATTTTCCCATGCAATTATCAATTATTGGATGCCGCGTGTTTTTCAGCATCGCAGAATGATATTCTGAATTATTTTTTACGTTTACAAACCGATTATTT
Organism: Tipula helvola; assembly: GCA_963556165.1. Lineage (NCBI taxonomy): Eukaryota > Metazoa > Arthropoda > Insecta > Diptera > Tipulidae > Tipula > Tipula helvola. The sequence continues at coordinate 52,208 of CAUVYM010000549.1, forward strand.
TTTTATTTTCCTATTGTGAGTAAAATGGTCAGGTACTTAGTGGCCCAAATCCTCTGAAAATATTGATACATGCGTTGAGACTGATCGGAATCATGCAGGTTACTTGACCTTATTTCGAATAGTGACGGCTTTGGCGCGGTATGATGAAATCCCTGCGATAATATCTGGCGGAATACAGCATGTCGTTTTATAGGGTAATCTATAGCAAGAATGACAGAGACCATTTTTTGTTTTTAATTTTTTGTGAAAAATTTGACATCCGTACACAACCTTTATACAAATACTTTTCCAGAACCGAATAAAATATACAGTAGTCCCCTGATTTACGGACGCTCGATTTGCGGATATTTGAAGTTACAGTTTAGTTAAAAATTGATTATTTAGAATTTTTAGTTCTCTTTTGTTTGTTGTTGTTATACGGAGGATCGCAAAATAGATGTAAATATACTTAACACTTTGTGTTAGTATAATTTGTTATTTCTGCTGTTGATTTCTCAACAAAGCTTAGTATTACATTTATATTTTTCAATGGAATTAACCAACTTTCTCTTTATTTTCTATTTTTAAATACAAAGTATTGCTCAAATGTCATATTTTGTTGATTAATAAATTTTTAAAACCGGACATTACCTCATACAATACCAAAAATGACCTTATTTTTATTTGCAATTTTCTTGGATGTTAAAGGGTCAACGGATTATTTAATTTAAATAAAATATGCTAAATAGAATTTCAAAGTTTAAATATAGCCATCAACGTTTCTTCAAGATAATTTTAATTAAGAATTTTGCGATTTAATTGGACTTGTTTTTACAGAAACTCCATATTCAAAAAATGTAAGCAAACAATTTTGTACACGGACAAGCGCCTCTTGCGAAAATATATTCGAAGCTGTTGTACTAAATCAATACTAAAAATTAACTTTGGTATGTTTCCATGCTAAACTACAAATTTTTAATATGTGTATGTACTCATAAAATGATAAATCTGTAGTCTCGATTGACGATTGGAGCATCACGGATTCCACCTAGTGGAAATTTTTAAACTGTGATACCTGATAATTTGACGTTCCAAATTATTGTAAACAATTCCAATTTTGAACTGTAAACACAATTTTCACTTACTGGATTGCCAATAATTGTAAATAATTCCAATTTTGGATTATTAAAACAATTTTTAATTATCGCATTGCTAAATTTTCTTTCGTCGCATTTGTGACAAATGTCATTTTATTAGGTGCATCATTTTAACTTTTTTCCTCGAGAGACGCTTTCTCTACTTTTACAATCGTCAGTAGAATATCTGGATAAAAGCACAATTTTCACACACATTTTTAAATTTTTTTAAAAACACTTGTTAAATATTTCGCAAAATTACAAAAGGTTTAAAAAATCACTTGATCGATTTCGGCTTGTTAGGCCATCATCAGGAGTATCTACTAAACTGTACTAAAGATACTGCTGATGATGGCCTAACAAGCCGAAATCGATCGAGTGATTTTTTAAACCTTTTGTAATTTTGCGAAATATTTAACAAGTGTTTTTAAAAAAATTTAAAAATGTGTGTATTAAGTGTGTTTCGCCAAGTGCCTACGGCAGAAAGTGTAAAAAGTATCAAGTTGGCAGATTTAGCCACCCGCGCCGTAATATATCGTCGTCTATTGGCAAAATTTTCATGTACAATTAATAAGTTGTGTAATTCAAAAAAATTAATTAAAAACGATAAAATTTAGCGTAAAAAGTCCTATTGGATAAAATTAAACTGCATTATTCAACCACAAAAATAGAGAAAGTCTGGAGGTAATTTATAGAGATCTTCCGAGACTTATAAAAAAATACAGCAAATAAACACAAATGAAATTTAAATCAAAAATCTTTCTTTTGTTTTCTTTAACACATTATAATTTTTATTAAACTATGATATTTAATTTTCTTTTATTAATTTTCTTTACACAAGGAATTATTTATTTACAAAAATACATCTTGTCACACCAAATTCACGAACAATTCTGTTTTTACCAATCTTTTTCGCCTAGTACATGAAAAAACGTACAGCTGCGGCAAAAATAATAGTAGTGAAGGAATCAAGATTATTCAATACAAACTGCCTGAAAACAAAGCATAGTTTTTAAAAAATGTTGTTTTCCAAATTTACATTATTTATTACATAATAAGAAAATAATATCATAATTTTGTTTAAAAGTATGAAAAATTCGAATATGTTGCTTTCGCAAATTATGCTCGAATTTTTAGTTGTTCTATTCAACGCAAACGTCGCATCGTGACGATTATGATTTTCGAAATTGTAAAGGCCTAGTTATATAGACGAAAACGAAACGAAAACGAAACGGAACGAATGAATTGAAAGCATGAAAGCATATGAGACCAATTATATAGACGAAACGAAACGAAGACGGCCGGTGAAATTGATTCAATTCAATTTGCTTTCTTTTCGTTCTTCCGGTAATTCACTATCGGTTCTGTTTTTTTGACTAACCCTTAAAATATGTGTTTTTAATTTTTTTTTATTGGTAATAATACTAATAATAAAAGTCGGTGTCCATTCCTTTGTTGTTTTCAAAACTTATTTTATTTGAATAATATTATAATTACACGAAAGTAAATTCTTGAAATAAAATATAACCAAATTGCCAAACGTCAAAAAACGAATTCGTCAATTCGTCTATATAACCATGACTCTTTCGTCTTTCGTTTCAGCCCGTTTCGTTTTCGTTTCGTTTTCGTCTATATAACTAGGCCTTTAAGCCTCCATTGTGAATCAAAGTTTGTCAGTCAAAATAACTTGAGATAAAAATATTAAATCGGTGGTTGTGTGAACGAAGTGCCCAACGGAGTCAGTCAAAATTTTACTTACAAAAAAGTTGTGTATGTGTTAGTAGACTGAGATCATAATTAAAGAAAAGTATCAAATCGAGAACATTTTATGGCAGTCCAACTAATACATGTACATAAATATTGTGTACCGATGAAAAATATTTCTCGCACACACTGATAATTTTAATAGTTTCGAATTTTTATGGGAAAGATTTTTTAAATTTTGTATTTTATGACGGAAAATATTCGAAAAATAATTCTGATATGATGAGTATTAATAATAACTAGTGGTCGCCCAGTGGGTCGAAATTCGACCGTAATTCATAAAATTTTTAAGTTTGAGCGTTATTGAGGTTCTTTTGTCAAATAGTAAACATAATCACTGCATATAATTGTTTTGAATTTTGCGTGTACAAATACGTCATTAGCGTGTATTGTTTGCCTTAATTCCCTGCAATACCTATGTAAGAAATTAAAAATTAAAAGTATTAACAGTTGAAAAAAAAAACACAATTACAGTTTGTATTCGTATTATTTTTTGATATAATTCATTGCCAGTTTTTCATGTTATTATTCAATCTAATAAACGCAAATATCCTTGGGTATTTTTATTGCCATACTGACCTGTGTTCGCCAAGGCTTCATAGTTATTTTGCCCATCTTTTTCGAATGCTATAAAATTTAAATACAAAATTAATACAAAATAACAAATGAAATAAAAAATACGTTCCTCATATTACTATACATACTATATACGGCGATTGTCATGTGATGGCTGGTCTCCACTTGTGTATTTTTCTCTTGACAAAAAATAAATGACATTCGGCTCATGACATTTTTTGTACAACTACTAACATAAAGAATATAACAAATTTCTCTCTTTAAGAATAAGAAAAAAAATTGAATTTGGTTCCTTTTTCGATTAAAATAATTTTTGGAATATTAAATTTATATTCCACAATTTATTATTTATGTTTTAATTTAATAACACAATTTCTATTTTATTTTATTTTATTTTCACCTAAAATTTATTAAAAGGCTAAAATTTTCCGAAAAAACATGAAAATTTCATTTTGGTTGTCAAAATATTCAACATAAAATGACAAGAAATTGAGCATAAAAAACAATTTATGCTCAATTGGCACAACGTCATGACAAAATTTTTGAATATTCTAATCTTTTTCTCCCTTGACAAAATTTCAATGCGCATGCTCAAAACCATTTTTGTGTATGTATTTTGCAAAATGTACTAAAAATTGTCACGAGAAAAATAATGGACAAAATTTTTTTTTTTTTGTCAAGAGAAAAATACACAAGTGGAGACCAGCCATGAAGGGCCGGTACAAAAATCAAGGCAGTCCTGATTTGTTTTAAATTTTTTTTCTCCTGTAAACAGAAAAATTTTATTGTTTGATCGCATAAGTTGTGAAAAATGGTGGTTTCCTTTTGTTGAAGTTGAGTTAAGAAATTTCGGCTAATAATTTTCTTCTTTCTATCCAGCAATTAAAAATTCACCATATCAAATAATTACAAACATGAATTTAATAAATTAACAATTATTTTATCAAGTTACAATGATAATAAAAATAATAAAAAATACACACAGCAAAATGTCCAGTTTCGAAACCATGCACTGACATGCCGTCTGTGCCTATAAAAGGAAATCACAAAATTCGAATGCAACTTTCGAAACTGCACTACCACTCACATGAACTCAGCTACAACTTTGACATTTGACAGATATCATCGTGAAGCTGTGTCTATATAAATATTTAAAGCTGAGTAATTATAGTTTACAATATATTACTTAAATAATTAATGAGATTTCATTTAATTTCAGATTATTCAACTTAATTAATGCCATGCAGTATGGATAATAATGATGAGGTAAGTGCGTAATAACGAATTACACTATGTATATGCGATTATATAATATAAATTTATTTCGTTTCAGCGAATGTTGACTGATAACGCGATGAATTGTTGTTACATCGTGATTATGCCCCTTTTTGTATTTCAGGTGTTTACGATGGCGTAAACACCTTTCCTCATCCTACATGAAAATGTAGCGAGATTTTCTTCTACAATTTTTCAATCATTAATTCTAAACATATTGATGACGCAAATTATCGAATAATAATATTCAATTCGAGTGAATTTTAGTTCATAAATATTTAAGTCAAAATTGCCAAATTTGCATTAGTTCTTATGGGAAATTGAAAGAAGTAATATTTACGCCCGTATTACGGGCTTTTCCTTCTAGTTCTTTCATATATTTTTCATTAAATCAAAAAAACTGGGAAGTTAAAAAATTAAATATAGTCTATTGAACTTAAAATAGTTTGAAAGTGAATTTAATGATTCAGAATTTCTGTGTAAACGATGTTTTTTGTAAAAACTCTTTCATCATTTGCTAAATGCCCTTGACGATTATATTCGGAAATATAAAATCTCAAACTATCGAATGATCGAAATGTACTTGCTGCGATGCACAATTGACCATATTTCGTGCCAATTCCTTAAACGATTAGATAAAATTCGACATGAATTTAATCAAAATCAGATAAGAAATGGCCAAAAGCCTTCCTAATTGGTCAAATTCCAGAACTTTAAATAAAAATCATTTTAGAATTCCAATTCTATCGTAAAAGCTGAATTAAATTAAAATCGGATAATAAATGACCAAGTGTCTTCCTAACTGGCCTTATTCCAGAACTATCTCTAAAAATCGGTTTAGAATGCCATTTCCATCGTACATGCCGAATTTCATTAAAATTGGATAAGAAACGGCCAAGTTCCTGCCTAATTGGCTACATTCCAGAATCTAAAAACCATGTTAGAATCCTATTTACTTCATAAAAGCTGAATTTCATCAAAATTGGATAGGAAATGGCCAAGTTTCTTCCTAATTGGCCATATTCCAGGACTTAATCTAAAAATCATTTTAGAAGCCCATCCAGAAATGGCCAACAGTCTTCCTAATTGGGCAAATTCCAGAACTTTTTTTAAAAATCGTTTTAGAATCCCATTTCCATCGTATATGCAGAATTTCATTAAAATCGTATAAGAAATGGCCAAATTCCTTCCTAACTGTCCATATTCAAGAACTTTATCTGAAAATCGTTTTAGAATCTCATTTCCATCGTACATGCTGAATTTCATCAAAATCGGATAAGAATGGCCAAGCTCCTCCAATGGACAGTTCCAGAACTTTATGGTATGCCTTTATATTTCCACTTAATTGGTCATATTCCAGAACTTTATCTAAAAATCGTTTTAGAATCCTATTTCTATCGTACATGCTGAATTTCATCAAAATCGGATAAGAAATGGCCAAGTTCCTTCCTAATTGGTCATACTCCAAAACTTTATCTAAAATCATTTTAGAATCCCATTTCCAAATAAAATTCTTATAAAAAGAAATAACAAATCCTCAGTTTAAGGAACCTCACTACAACGGACACCATTTTTGGGTCCCGTCGAATTCCTTTGTAGTGAGGTTTCTTTGTATAAAGAAAACTTTTATATTACGTAATAATTGGAGTTACATGTATGTATAACATTTTCGTTGATGAGTGTAATTAAAAAAAATCTATTTTAGTTACATACTTACAAACAAAATCATTTTCATTCATTCATTCACAGAATAAAATTAAAGTATTATGTATTGTACTACTTTGATCATTTTTAGCTTTTATGTGTATGTATTGTAAAGGAAACAACCTCAGTCGATTTTTCCTGAACTATCCAACCGATTTTCGTTTAACATAGATTGTGCACACCTACAAAAGAATACCTTTCGAATGGTGTAATTTTTATAAAAATCGGTTGGGTAATTTCGGCGTAAAAGGCATCACAATTTTTGGCTTTGCCTATTAATATGATATATGTATAGATTAATTTTTTTGATAATTTTGAAACTTGAAATAATTGAATTAACACATACTACGAGTACTTAATTTGTTAATTAATTCTTGGTTATGTTTTTATTTGCTGTCAAAATGTGTCCATCAAATTTTCCTATAAAAAAACAATAATAAAATACTTTGTCTTTGTCACCCTGATGGATTAATTTTGTTTATCTTTTTCAAAGCAAGAATCGGTAACATAGAGCAAGAAGGCCAAAAATAAGACATTCTAGCTTTGGCAAAAGGGTATATGCTATAATTTCTCAGGGATACAAAAAAACTCTAAGTATAATTATTTAGATCGTTATATGGATTGCGTACAATTAGGGTTTGCAAAAATCCGGAAATTTTGAAGCCCGGGTTTGGAAAATCCTTAAACCCGGGTACTCAGGTTAAACCCGGTTTTTTTATAACTTAATTAAAATAACAAAAACATTTAAAATAAGAAGTCAGAAATTCAATATTATTCATAAAATACTAAAATAATTAAACAGTTCAATCGCAAACTAAATTAAAATCAAATTGTTAAATTCATTTAAACTAAATATGTTAGGGTAAGGTTGCTCAAGTCGTATCCCTTCAGAAAACGTTTTCAGAAATCAGAGAATTCAGAAATCTTAGTAATCCCGGCTTTTATTTATTGCAAAAAGTCAATATCGATCGGTGGTGTTTTGATTTTATTCCAATTTTGTGAATTCTTTTGATTTTCCAATGTTTTTCGCGATTAGGTTAAACAAAGTTTTCCACGTAGGACTTTTTACAAAATTGTTTATTACGAGCCATGTATCCTATTTACTTTCGGCTGATAATCACAAAATTTTTTATTTTCGGCTGGAATGTTAATAAGGTAATCTGCATTATCGACTTTTACTTTCGGCTAACTTTAACAGTCTAACAATATGCTTCTGCGCAATAATGAGTGGTTGAATTCTGAAGTAGTAAGTGCCACCCCAACAAAGTAAGCCATAAGGCAATTTGGAGTCAACTAATGCAAAGATATATTTCTCCAAACTGCAGCCGGGCATGCTCTACGTAGTAAGTAAAATTTCCTAATCATTAATATGAGATACTTCAGAAGATCTATGGTGTCTCCAAAGCATGGTGTTATCCACAGTTAGTCCTAAGTACTTAAAAGAATCAACGAATTCAATTTTAACACAGCCACCGTTACAAGCAATTTGGTCGCAGTTAAGAGCGTGATAAAGAACATTAGAGTCTACTAAAATAGCATCGCTAATTTTAAAGAACATATACCTTTAGTTCTTGTACTTAAGAACAATGTATGCGTGAAGCACCAGTTCCTCAGGAGGCTTAGGTCCGAGCATATGCTGAGTAACAATGTTACGTACAGGTTGATTGTACATGAACACCAGATCATTCGCGAAAGCGATCAATTGGGGATTAAAGTCAATATAAAAAATAGAATTCGAATATATCAAAAACAGCAATGGACCTAATACTGAACCTTGCGGAACACTATCGTTTAAAATTTTAGGCTGACTCATAATAAC
>CAUVYM010000550.1:0-2500 GCA_963556165.1 Tipula helvola
CATGGCCTAGCTGACCAGCGCTTCCATTCTTACGAAGAAGCCCAAAAATGGGTCGATGACTGGATAGCAGCCAAGCCGGCCGAATTTTTTCGCGACGGTATCCGTAAATTGCCAGAAAGATGGGAAAAAGTTGTGGCTAGCGATGGACAATACTTTGAATAATTCATTTGTTACCATTTTTTCAGAATAAACGTTCAAAAATAGAAAAAAATCCCGCATTTTCAATTTGTACTCCTGATACATAATTATTTTTATCATAAAAAATAAATTTTTTTTTTTTTATAATCCAAATTTTTGTTCTCGCTTTGTGATTTTCATGTTAAAGTAAAGAGCACAACATAAAAAATGAAACCATCGGATTTTTTTTTTTTCAAAAATTCAAAATTCATTATTTATTTATCGATTTGCTTATAATTAACCACATGAATTTATTAAATGTGTTAATAAATCTAATACATAATTATTTTTATCATAAAAAATAAAATTTTTTTTTTTTATAATCCAAATTTTTGTTCTCGCTTTGTGATTTTCATGTTAAAGTAAAGAGCACAACATAAAAAATGAAACCATCGGATTTTTTTTTTTCAAAAATTCAAAATTCATTATTTATTTATCGATTTGCTTATAATTAACCACATGAATTTATTAAATGTGTTAATAAATCTAATAAAAAATTATTTTTATCATAAAAAATAAATTTTTTTTTTTTTTTGTAATCCAAATTTTTGTTCTCGCTTTGTGATTTTCATGTTAAAGTAAATTTGCTTATAATTAACCACATGAATTTATTAAATGTGTTAATAAATCTAATACATAATTATTTTTATCATAAAAAATAAATTTTTTTTTTTTTATAATCCAAATTTTTGTTCTCGCTTTGTGATTTTCATGTTAAAGTAAAGAGCACAACATAAAAAATGAAACCATCGGATTTTTTTTTTTTTTCAAAAATTCAAAATTCATTATTTATTTATCGATTTGCTTATAATTAACCACATGAATTTATTAAATGTGTTAATAAATCTAATAAAAAATTATTTTTATCATTTATCAACGTAATTTGCTTATAATTAACCACATGAATTTATTAAATGTGTTAATAAATCTAATAAAAAATTATTTTTATCATAAAAAATAAAATTTTTTTTTTTTTATAATCCAAATTTTTGTTCTCGCTTTGTGATTTTCATGTTAAAGTAAAGAGCACAACATAAAAAATGAAACCATCGGATTTTTTTTTTTTCAAAAATTCAAAATTCATTATTTATTTATCGATTTGCTTATAATTAACCACATGAATTTATTAAATGTGTTAATAAATCTAATACATAATTATTTTTATCATAAAAAATAAAATTTTTTTTTTTTATGATCCAAATTTTTGTTCTCGCTTTGTGATTTTCATGTTAAAGTAAAGAGCACAACATAAAAAATGAAACCATCGGATTTTTTTTTTTTCAAAAATTCAAAATTCATTATTTATTTATCGATTTGCTTATAATTAACCACATGAATTTATTAAATGTGTTAATAAATCTAATAAAAAATTATTTTTATCATAAAAAATAATTTTTTTTTTTTTTTATAATCCAAATTTTTGTTCTCGCTTTGTGATTTTCATGTTAAAGTAAATTTGCTTATAATTAACCACATGAATTTATTAAATGTGTTAATAAATCTAATACATAATTATTTTTATCATAAAAAATAATTTTTTTTTTTTTTATAATCCAAAGTTTTGTTCTCGCTTTGTGATTTTCATGTTAAAGTAAAGAGCACAACATAAAAAATGAAACCATCGGATTTTTTTTTTTTTTTCAAAAATTCAAAATTCATTATTTATTTATCGATTTGCTTATAATTAACCACATGAATTTATTAAATGTGTTAATAAATCTAATAAAAAATTATTTTTATCATAAAAAATAAAATTTTTTTTTTTTTATAATCCAAATTTTTGTTCTCGCTTTGTGATTTTCATGTTAAAGTAAAGAGCACAACATAAAAAATGATACCATCGGATTTTTTTTTTTTTTTGAAAAATTCAAAATTCATTATTTATTTATCGATTTGCTTATAATTAACCACATGAATTTATTAAATGTGTTAATAAATCTAATACAAAATTATTTTTATCATAAAAAATAAAATTTTTTTTTTTTTATAATCCAAATTTTTGTTCTCGCTTTGTGATTTTCATGTTAAAGTAAAGAGCACAACATAAAAAATGAAACCATCGGATTTTTTTTTTTTTGAAAAATTCAAAATTCATTATTTATTTATCGATTTGCTTATAATTAACCACATGAATTTATTAAATGTGTTAATAAATCAAATACAAAATTATTTTTATCATAAAAAATAAAAAAATTTTTTTTTTTATAATCCAAATTTTTGTTCTCGCTTTGTGATTTTCATGTTAAAGTAAAGAGCACAACATAAAAAATGAAACCATCGGATTTTTTTTTTTTTTGAAAAATTCAAAATTCACTATTTATTT
>CAUVYM010000550.1:10000-15000 GCA_963556165.1 Tipula helvola
ACCCGTTGCAACCATGGTAGTCCTAGATACTACCATCAATAGTTGATAGGGCAGACATTTGAAAGGTCTATCGCCGGTACTGGACCATGCGATCTACATGTTATTCAGATTCATCTTATTAACGACACAGTATATAAATATACCTTAATGTATCGATTGATTTTAATCTAATAAAAGCACACGTTCCTTGCGGTCCGTGATTATGTGCATGTATTAGCTCTAGAATTACCACAGTTATCCATGTAACTATGTATACGATCTAATAAATCATAACTGATATACTGAGCCTTTTGCGGTTTCACTGTTCGAGAGTGTGTACTTAGACATGCATGGCTTAATCTTTGAGACAAGCATATAACTACTGGCAGGATCAACCAGAATGTAAATTATGATTTTGCTCATAAAATTGTAATCATTTTATGAACTAATTTATAACTTTTCGTATTAAATTTAATTTCAAACCAATACAATTCATATGATAAACTTAGGTTTATTCGTTTAATTTTTTTCATTAAAGGTGCAAATATTTATTTGTTCCTATTTCCAAATTATATGTGAATAGGAATTTTGTTCTTACTGATACAAAATTCTCACATTAACCAAATAAAATATCAAGATTCGAAATTCATTAAAAAATAAATTTTTAAATTTATTTTTTTTTTCTCATCTCAATATACTTACAGACCAACCGAATAACAAAATCAAAAAACAAAATTTTTTTTTTTTTTTTAATACAAATTTTTGTTCTCGCTTTGTTTTAATGTGTTAATAAATCTAATACAAAATTATTTTTATCATAAAAAATAAATTTTTTTTTTTTTTTATAATCCAAATTTTTGTTCTCGCTTTGTGATTTTCATACATACATTTTCATACATTTATTTTTATCATAAAAAATAAAAAATTTTTTTTTTTTATAATCCAAATTTTTGTTCTCGCTTTGTGATTTTCATGTTAAAGTAAAGAGCACAACATAAAAAATGAAACCATCGGATTTTTTTTTTTTTTGAAAAATTCAAAATTCATTATTTATTTATCGATTTGCTTATAATTAACCACATGAATTTATTAAATGTGTTAATAAATCTAATACAAAATTATTTTTATCATAAAAAATAATTTTTTTTTTTTTTTTATAATCCAAATTTTTGTTCTCGCTTTGTTATTTTCATGTTAAAGTAAAGAGCACAACATAAAAAATGAAACCATCGAATTTTTTTTTTTTTTCGAAATCCATTAACCACATGAATTTATTAAATGTGCTAATAAATCTAATACAAAATTATTTTTATCATAAAAAATAAATTTTTTTTTTTTTTTATAATCCAAATTTTTGTTCTCGCTTTGTGATTTTCATGTTAAAGTAAAGAGCACAACATAAAAAATGAAACCATCGGATTTTTTTTTTTTTTGAAAAATTCAAAATTCATTATTTATTTATCGATTTGCTTATAATTAACCACTTGAATTTATTAAATGTGTTAATAAATCTAATACAAAATTATTTTTATCATAAAAAATAAAAAACATTTTTTTTTTATAATCCAAATTTTTGTTCTCGCTTTGTGATTTTCATGTTAAAGTAAAGAGCACAACATAAAAAATGAAACCATCGGATTTAAATGGAAAAAATACCAACAACACATAGTGTTCCCAAGCAGTCAACCATCTAAGTACTAACTATGCCCAATGTTGTTTGACTTCGGTGATCGGACGAGAACCGGTACGTAAACATGGTATGGTCGTTGACTACAGGAATATTATGTTAGGTCGCAATTATGTATGTCAATATCTTTTGTTTCATTTTAAACATGTTACATTTTATATACAACTTTGACTTATATGTGAACATAATAAGATCGTATATTACATTTAACATTATTATTATTTATACGACCAATCTATGATTAAAGCATGTTTTAGGTATCAGTATGATGGCTGATATTCCCTATTCACACTACTCCACCCGTAACTATGTCGTTTACAATTTGGCTTTATATTCATAAATGATCTCTTAACATAAAAAATGAATCCATCGGATTTTTTTTTTTTTTGAAAAATTCAAAATTCATTATTTATTTATCGATTTGCTTATAATTAACCACATGAATTTATTAAATGTGTTAATAAATCTAATAAAAAATTATTTTTATCATAAAAAATAAATTTTTTTTTTTTTTATAATCCAAATTTTTGTTCTCGCTTTGTGATTTTCATGTTAAAGTAAATTTGCTTATAATTAACCACATGAATTTATTAAATGTGTTAATAAATCAAATACAAAATTATTTTTATCATAAAAAATAAAAAATTTTTTTTTTTTATAATCCAAATTTTTGTTCTCGCTTTGTGATTTTCATGTTAAAGTAAAGAGCACAACATAAAAAATGAAACCATCGGATTTTTTTTTTTTTTGAAAAATTCAAAATTCACTATTTATTTATCGATTTGCTTATAATTAACCACATGAATTTACCATCGGATTTTTTTTTTTTTTGAATAATTCAAAATTCATTATTTATTTATCGATTTGCTTATAATTAACCACATGAATTTATTAAATGTGTTAATAAATCTAATACAAAATTATTTTTATCATAAAAAATAAAATTTTTTTTTTTTTTATAATCCAAATTTTTGTTCTCGCTTTGTGATTTTCATGTTAAAGTAAAGAGCACAACATAAAAAATGAAACCATCGGATTTTTTTTTTTTTTGAAAAATTCAAAATTCATTATTTATTTATCGATTTGCTTATAATTAACCACATGAATTAATTAAATGTGTTAATAAATCTAATACAAAATTATTTTTATCATAAAAAATAAAAATTTTTTTTTTTTTATAATCCAAATTTTTGTTCTCCCTTTGTGATTTTCATGTTAAAGTAAAGAGCACAACATAAAAAATGAAACCATCGGATTTTTTTTTTTTTTTGAAAAATTCAAAATTCACTATTTATTTATCGATTTGCTTATAATTAACCACATGAATTTATTAAATGTGTTAATAAATCTAATACAAAATTATTTTTATCATAAAAAATAAAATTTTTTTTTTTTTTATAATCCAAATTTTTGTTCTCGCTTTGTGATTTTCATGTTAAAGTAAAGAGCACAACATAAAAAATGAAACCATCGGATTTTTTTTTTTTTCAAAAATTCAAAATTCATTATTTATTTATCGATTTGCTTATAATTAACCACTTGAATTTATTAAATGTGTTAATAAATGTAATACAAAATTATTTTTATCATAAAAAATAAAAAACATTTTTTTTTTATAATCCAAATTTTTGTTCTCGCTTTGTGATTTTCATGTTAAAGTAAAGAGCACAACATAAAAAATGAAACCATCGGATTTAAATGGAAAAAATACCAACAACACATAGTGTTCCCAAGCAGTCAACCATCTAAGTACTAACTATGCCCAATGTTGTTTGACTTCGGAGATCGAACGAGAACCGGTACGTAAACATGGTATGGTCGTTGACTACAGGAATATTATGTTAGGTCGCAATTATGTATGTCAATATCTTTTGTTTCATTTTAAACATGTTACATTTTATATACAACTTTGACTTATATGTGAACATAATAAGATCGTATATTACATTTAACATTATTATTATTTATACGACCAATCTATGATTAAAGCATGTTTTAGGTATCAGTATGATGGCTGATATTCCCTATTCACACTACTCCACCCGTAACTATGTCGTTTACAATTTGGCTTTATATTCATAAATGATCTCTTAACATAAAAAATGAATCCATCGGATTTTTTTTTTTTTTGAAAAATTCAAAATTCATTATTTATTATCGATTTGCTTATAATTAACCACATGAATTTATTAAATGTGTTAATAAATCTAATACATAATTATTTTTATCATAAAAAATAAATTTTTTTTTTTTTATAATCCAAATTTTTGTTCTCGCTTTGTGATTTTCATGTTAAAGTAAAGAGCACAACATAAAAAATGAAACCATCGGATTTTTTTTTTTCAAAAATTCAAAATTCATTATTTATTTATCGATTTCCTTATAATTAACCACATGAATTTATTAAATGTGTTAATAAATCTAATACATAATTATTTTTATCATAAAAAATAAAATTTTTTTTTTTTATAATCCAAATTTTTGTTCTCGCTTTGTGATTTTCATGTTAAAGTAAAGAGCACAACATAAAAAATGAAACCATCGGATTTTTTTTTTCAAAAATTCAAAATTCATTATTTATTTATCGATTTGCTTATAATTAACCACATGAATTTATTAAATGTGTTAATAAATCTAATAAAAAATTATTTTTATCATAAAAAATAAATTTTTTTTTTTTTTATAATCCAAATTTTTGTTCTCGCTTTGTGATTTTCATGTTAAAGTAAATTTGCTTATAATTAACCACATGAATTTATTAAATGTGTTAATAAATCAAATACAAAATTATTTTTATCATAAAAAATAAAAAAATTTTTTTTTTTATAATCCAAATTTTTGTTCTCGCTTTGTGATTTTCATGTTAAAGTAAAGAGCACAACATAAAAAATGAAACCATCGGATTTTTTTTTTTTTTGAAAAATTCAAAATTCACTATTTATTTATCGATTTGCTTATAATTAACCACATGAATTTATTAAATGTGTTAATAAATCTAATACAAAATTATTTTTATCATAAAAAATAATTTTTTTTTTTTTTTTATAATCCAAATTTTTGTTCTCGCTTTGTGATTTTCATGTTAAAGTAAGCACAACATAAAAAATGAAACCATCGGATTTTTTTTTTTTTTGAAAAATTCAAAATTCATTATTTATTATCGATTTGCTTATAATTAACCACATGAATTTATTAAATGTGTTAATAAATCTAATACATAATTATTTTTATCATGAAACCATCGGATTTTTTTTTTTTTGAAAAATTCAAAATTCATTATTTATTTATCGATTTGCTTATAATTAACCATATGAATTTATTAAATGTGTTAATA
>CAUVYM010000551.1:0-57197 GCA_963556165.1 Tipula helvola
ATCAATAGGCATTGAGACCTGTAATTGTCGTACCAATGGCCAGCTGGTTCGGTCGAATATTTCTCGACATTTCGTGGAAAATTCAATTTTTTGAAAATCAACTGAACTATAGCCCACAAAACAGAGCCACAAAATTCGAAAATCTGCAAATGTGCTCCGATTTCGATGATTGATACCTCTATCAACAGGCGTTGAGACCTGTAATTGTCGTACCAATGGCCAGTTGGATCGGTCGAATATTTCTAGACATTTCCTGGAAAATTCAATTTTTTTGAAAATCAACTGAACTATAGCCCACAAATTCAGAGCCACAAAATTCGAAAATCTGCAAATGTGCTCCGATTTCGATGATTGACACCTTTATCAACAGGCATTGAGACCTGTAATTATCATACCAACGGCCAGTTGGATCGGTCGAATATTTCTAGACATTTCGTGGAAAATTCAATTTTATTGAAAATCAACTGAACTATAGCCCACAAATTCAGAGCCACAAAATTCGGAAATCTGCAAATGTGCTCCGATTTCGATGATTGATACCTTTATCAACAGGCATTGAGACCTGTAAATGTCGTACCAATGGTTAGTTGGATCGGTCGAATATTTCTAGAAATTTCGTGGAAAATTAAATTTTTTTGAAAATCAACTGAACTATAGCCCACAAATTCAGAGCCACAAAAATCGAAAATCTGCAAATGTGCTCCGATTTCGATTATTGATACCTCTATCAATAGGCGTTGAGACCTGTAAATATCATACCAACGGCCAGTTGGATCGGTCGAATATTTTTACACGTTTCGTGGAAAATTCAATTTTTTTGAAAATCAACTGAACTATATATAGCCCACAAATTCAGAGCCACAAAAATCGAAAATCTGCAAATGTGCTCCGATTTCGATTATTGATACCTCTATCAATAGGCATTGAGACCTGTAATTGTCGTACCAATGGCCAGTTGGATCGGTCGATTATTTTTAGACATTTCCTGGAAAATTCAATTTTATTGAAAATCAACTGAATTATAGCCCACAAATTCAGAGCCACAAAAATCGAAAATCTGCAAATGTGCTCCGATTTCCATTATTGATACCTCTATCAATAGGCATTGAGACCTGTAATTATCATACCAACGGCCATTTGGATCGGTCGAATATTTTTACACGTTTCGTGGAAAATTCAATTTTTTTGAAAATCAACTGAACCATAGCCACAAATTCAGAGCCACAAAATTCGAAAATCTGCAAATGTTCTCCGATTTCGATGATTGATACCTTTATCAACAGGCATTGAGACCTGTAATTGTCGTACCAATGGCCATTTGGATCGGTCGAATTTATCTAGACATTTCGTGGAAAATTTAATTTTTTTGAAAATCAACTGAACTATAGCCCACAAATTCAGAGCCACAAAAATCGAAAATCTGCAAATGTGCTCCGATTTCCATTATTGATACCTCTATCAATAGGCATTGAGACCTGTAATTATCATACCAACGGCCATTTGGATCGGTCGAATATTTTTACACGTTTCGTGGAAAATTCAATTTTTTTGAAAATCAACTGAACCATAGCCCACAAATTCAGAGCCACAAAATTCGAAAATCTGCAAATGTTCTCCGATTTCGATGATTGATACCTTTATCAACAGGCATTGAGACCTGTAATTGTCGTACCAATGGCCATTTGGATCGGTCGAATTTATCTAGACATTTCCTGGAAAATTTAATTTTTTTGAAAATCAACTGAACTATAGCCCACAAATTCAGAGCCACAAAATTCGAAAATCTGCAAATGTGCTTCGATTTCGATGATTGATACCTTTATCAACAGGCATTGAGACCTGTAAATGTCGTACCAATGGCCAGTTGGATCGGTCGAATATATCTAGACATTTCCTGGAAAATTCAATTTTTTTTGAAAATCAACTGAACTATAGCCAACAAATTCAGAGCCACAAAAATCGAAAATCTGCAAATGTGCTCCGATTTCGATGATTGATACCTCTATCAATAGGCATTGAGACCTGTAATTGTCGTACCAATGGCCAGTTCGATCGGTCGAATATTTCTAGACATTTCCTGGAAAATTCAATTTTTTTGAAAATCAACTGAACTATAGCCCACAAATTCAGAGCCACAAAATTCGAAAATCTGCAAATGTGCTTCGATTTCGATGATTGATACCTTTATCAACAGGCATTGAGACCTGTAAATGTCGTACCAATGGCCAGTTGGATCGGTCGAATATATCTAGATATTTCCTGGAAAATTCAATTTTTTTTGAAAATCAACTGAACTATAGCCAACAAATTCAGAGCCACAAAAATCGAAAATCTGCAAATGTGCTCCGATTTCGATGATTGATACCTCTATCAATAGGCATTGAGACCTGTAATTGTCGTACCAATGGCCAGTTGGATCGGTCGAATATTTCTAGACATTTCCTGGAAAATTCAATTTTTTTGAAAATCAACTGAACTATAGCCCACAAATTCAGAGCCACAAAATTCGAAAATCTGCAAATGTGCTTCGATTTCGATGATTGATACCTTTATCAACAGGCATTGAGACCTGTAAATGTCGTACCAATGGCCAGTTGGATCGGTCGAATATATCTAGACATTTCCTGGAAAATTCAATTTTTTTTGAAAATCAACTGAACTATAGCCAACAAATTCAGAGCCACAAAAATCGAAAATCTGCAAATGTGCTCCGATTTCGATGATTGATACCTCTATCAATAGGCATTGAGACCTGTAATTGTCGTACCAATGGCCAGTTGGATCGGTCGAATATTTCTAGACATTTCCTGGAAAATTCAATTTTTTTGAAAATCAACTGAACTATAGCCCACAAATTCAGAGCCACAAAATTCGAAAATCTGCAAATGTGCTCCGATTTCGATGATTGACACCTTTATCAACAGGCATTGAGACCTGTAATTATCATACCAACGGCCAGTTGGATCGGTCGAATATTTCTACACGTTTCGTGGAAAATTCAATTTTATTGAAAATCAACTGAACTATAGCCCACAAATTCAGAGCCACAAAATTCGAAAATCTGCAAATGTGCTCCGATTTCGATGATTGATACCTTTATCAACAGGCATTGAGACCTGTAATTGTCGTACCAATGGCCAGTTGGATCGGTAGAATATATCTAAACATTTCCTGGAAAATTCAATTTTTTTGAAAATCAACTGAACTATAGCCCACAAATTCAGAGCCACAAAATTCGAAAATCTGCAAATGTGCTCCGATTTCGATGATTGATACCTTTATCAACAGGCATTGAGACCTGTAATTGTCGTACCAATGGCCAGTTGGATCGGTCGAATATATCTAAACATTTCCTGGAAAATTCAATTTTTTTGAAAATCAACTGAACTATAGCCCACAAATTCAGAGCCACAAAAATCGAAAATCTGCAAATGTGCTCCGATTTCCATTATTGATACCTCTATCAATAGGCATTGAGACCTGTAATTGTCATACCAACGGTTATTTGGATCGGTCGAATATTTTTACACGTTTCGTGGAAAATTCAATTTTTTTGAAAATCAACTGAACTATAGCCCACAAATTCAGAGCCACAAAAATCGAAAATCTGCAAATGTGCTCCGATTTCGATGATTGATACCTTTATCAACAGGCATTGAGACCTGTAATTGTCGTACCAATGGCCAGTTGGATCGGTCGAATATTTCTAGACATTTCCTGGAAAATTCAATTTTATTGAAAATCGAATGAACTATATCCCACAAATTCAGAGCCACAAAAATCGAAAATCTGCAAATGTGCTCCGATTTCGATGATTGATACCTCTATTAATAGGCATTGAGACCTGTAATTGTCGTACCAATGGCCAGTTGGATCGGTCGAATATATCTCGACCTTTCCTGGAAAATTCAATTTTATTGAAAATCGAATGAACTATAGCCCACAAATTCAGAGCCACAAAAATCGAAAATCTGCAAATGTGCTCCGATTTCGATGATTGATACCTCTATCAATAGGCATTGAGACATGTAATTGTCGTACCAATGACCAGTTGGATCGGTCGAATATTTCTAGACATTTCCTGGAAAATTCAATTTTATTGAAAATCGAATGAACTATAGCCCACAAATTCAGAGCCACAAAAATCGAAAATCTGCAAATGTGCTCCGATTTCGATGATTGATACCTTTATCAACAGGCATTGAGACCTGTAATTGTCGTACCAATGGCCAGTTGGATCGGTCGAATATTTTTACACGTTTCGTGGAAAATTTAATATTCTTGAAAATCAACTGAACTATAGCCCACAAATTCAGAGCCACAAAATTCGAAAATCTGCAAATGTGCTCCGATTTCCATTATTGATACCTCTATTAATAGGCATTGAAAGCTGTAGTTGTCGTACAAATGGCCAGTTGGATCGGTCGAATATTTCTAGACATTTCGTGGAAAATTCAATTTTTTTGAAAATCAACTGAACTATAGCCCACAAATTCAGAGCCACAAAATTCGAAAATCTGCAAATGTGCACCGATTTCCATTATTGATACCTCTATCAATAGGCATTGAGACCTGTAATTGTCATACCAACGGCCATTTGGATCGGTCGAATATTTTTACACGTTTCGTGGAAAATTTAATTTTTTTGAAAATCAACTGAACTATAGCCCACAAATTCAGAGCCACAAAAATCGAAAATCTGCAAATGTGCACCGATTTCCATTATTGATACCTCTATCAATAGGCATTGAGACCTGTAATTGTCATACCAACGGCCATTTGGATCGGTCGAATATTTTTACACGTTTCGTGGAAAATTTAATTTTTTTGAAAATCAACTGAACTATAGCCCACAAATTCAGAGCCACAAAAATCGAAAATCTGCAAATGTGCTCCGATTTCCATTATTGATACCTCTATCAATAGGCATTGAGACCTGTAATTGTCATACCAACGGCCATTTGGATCGGTCGAATATTTTTACACGTTTCGTGGAAAATTTAATTTTTTTGAAAATCAACTGAACTATAGCCCACAAATTCAGAGCCACAAAAATCGAAAATCTGCAAATGTGCTCCGATTTCCATTATTGATACCTCTATCAATAGGCATTGAGCCCTGTAATTGTCGTACCAATGGCCAGCTGGTTCGGTCGAATATTTCTCGACATTTCGTGGAAAATTCAATTTTTTGAAAATCAACTGAACTATAGCCCACAAAACAGAGCCACAAAATTCGAAAATCTGCAAATGTGCTCCGATTTCGATGATTGATACCTCTATCAACAGGCGTTGAGACCTGTAATTGTCGTACCAATGGCCAGTTGGATCGGTCGAATATTTCTAGACATTTCGTGGAAAATTCAATTTTTTGAAAATCAACTGAACTATAGCCCACAAATTCAGAGCCACAAAATTCGAAAATCTGCAAATGTGCTCCGATTTCGATGATTGACACCTTTATCAACAGGCATTGAGACCTGTAATTATCATACCAACGGCCAGTTGGATCGGTCGAATATTTCTAGACATTTCGTGGAAAATTCAATTTTATTGAAAATCAACTGAACTATAGCCCACAAATTCAGAGCCACAAAATTCGGAAATCTGCAAATGTGCTCCGATTTCGATGATTGATACCTTTATCAACAGGCATTGAGACCTGTAAATGTCGTACCAATGGTTAGTTGGATCGGTCGAATATTTTTAGACATTTCGTGGAAAATTAAATTTTTTTGAAAATCAACTGAACTATAGCCCACAAATTCAGAGCCACAAAAATCGAAAATCTGCAAATGTGCTCCGATTTCGATTATTGATACCTCTATCAATAGGCGTTGAGACCTGTAAATATCATACCAACGGCCAGTTGGATCGGTCGAATATTTTTACACGTTTCGTGGAAAATTCAATTTTTTTGAAAATCAACTGAACTATATATAGCCCACAAATTCAGAGCCACAAAAATCGAAAATCTGCAAATGTGCTCCGATTTCGATTATTGATACCTCTATCAATAGGCATTGAGACCTGTAATTGTCGTACCAATGGCCAGTTGGATCGGTCGATTATTTTTAGACATTTCCTGGAAAATTCAATTTTATTGAAAATCAACTGAATTATAGCCCACAAATTCAGAGCCACAAAAATCGAAAATCAGCAAATGTGCTCCGATTTCCATTATTGATACCTCTATCAATAGGCATTGAGACCTGTAATTATCATACCAACGGCCATTTGGATCGGTCGAATATTTTTACACGTTTCGTGGAAAATTCAATTTTTTTGAAAATCAACTGAACCATAGCCCACAAATTCAGAGCCACAAAATTCGAAAATCTGCAAATGTGCTCCGATTTCGATTATTGATACCTTTATCAACAGGCATTGAGACCTGTAATTGTCATACAAACGGCCAGTTGGATCGGTCGAATATTTCTACACGTTTCGTGTAAAATTCAATTTTTTTGAAAATCAACTGAACTAAAGCCCACAAATTCAGAGCCACAAAATTCGAAAATCTGCAAATGTGCTCCAATTTCGATTATGGATACCTCTATCAACAGGCATTGAGACCTGTAATTGTCATACAAAAGGCCAGTTGGATCGGTCGAATATTTCTACATGTTTCGTGGAAAATTAATTTTTTTTGAAAATCATCTGAACTATAGCCCACAAATTCAGAGCCACAACAATCGGAAATCTTGCAAAAGTGCTCCGATTTCGATGATTGATACCTCTATCTACAGGCATTGAGACCTGTAATTGTCATACAAAAGGCCAGTTGGATCGGTCGAATATTTCTACATGTTTCGTGGAAAATTAATTTTTTTTGAAAATCAACTGAACTATAGCCCACAAATTCAGAGCCACAAAATTCGAAAATCTGCAAATTTGCTCCGATTTCGATGATTGATACCTCTATCAACAGGCATTGAGACCTGTAATTGTCATACAAACGGCCAGTTGGATCGGTCGAATATTTCTACACGTTTCGTGGAAAATTCAATTTTTTTGAAAATCAACTGAACTATAGCCCACAAATTCAGAGCCACAAAACTCGAAAATCTGCAAATGTGCTCCGATTTCGATGATTGATTCGTCTATCAACAGGCATTGAGACCTGTAATTGTCATACCAATGGCCAGTTGGATCGGTCGAATATTTCTACACGTTTCGTGGAAAATTCAATTTTTTTGAAAATCAACTGAACTATAGCTCACAAATTCAGAGCCACAAAAATCGAAATCTGCAAATGTGCTCCGATTTCGATTATTGATACCTCTATCAATAGGCGTTGAGACCTGTAATTGTCATACCAATGGCCAGTTGGATCGGTCGAATATTTCTACATGTTTCGTGGAAAATTCAATTTTTTTGAAAATCAACTGAACTATAGCCCACAAATTCAGAGCCACAAAATTCGAAAATCTGCAAATTTGCTCCGATTTCGATGATTGATACCTTTATCAACAGGCATTGAGACCTGTAATTGTCATACAAACGGCCAGTTGGATCGGTCGAATATTTTTACACGTTTTGTGTAAAATTCAATTTTTTTGAAAATCAACTGAACTAAAGCCCACAAATTCAGAGCCACAAAATTCGAAAATCTGCAAATGTGCTCCGATTTCGATTATGGATACCTCTATCAACAGGCATTGAGACCTGTAATTGTCATACAAACGGCCAGTTGGATCGGTCGAATATTTCTACACGTTTCGTGGAAAATTCAATTTTTTTGAAAATCAACTGAACTATAGCCCACAAATTCAGAGCCACAAAATTCGAAAATCTGCAAATGTGCTCCGATTTCGATGCTTGATACCTCTATCAACAGGCATTGAGACCTGTAATTGTCATACAAACGGCCAGTTGGATCGGTCGAATATTTCTACACGTTTCGTGGAAAATTCAATTTTTTTGAAAATCAACTGAACTATAGCCCACAAATTCAGAGCCACAAAATTCGAAAATCTGCAAATGTGCTCCGATTTCGATGATTGATACCTCTATCAACAGGCATTGAGACCTGCAATTGTCATACAAACGGCCAGTTGGATCGGTCGAATATTTCTACACGTTTCGTGGAAAATTCAATTTTTTTGAAAATCATCTGAACTATAGCCCACAAATTCAGAGCCACAACAATCGGAAATATTGCAAAAGTGCTCCGATTTCGATGATTGATACCTCTATCTACAGGCATTGAGACCTGTAATTGTCATACAAAAGGCCAGTTGGATCCGTCGAATATTTCTACACGTTTCGTGGAAAATTCAATTTTTTTGAAAATCAACTGAACTATAGCCCACAAATTCAGAGCCACAAAATTCGAAAATCTGCAAATGTGCTCCGATTTCGATGATTGATACCTCTATCAACAGGCATTGAGACCTGTAATTGTCATACAAGCGGCCAGTTGGATCGGTCGAATATTTCTACACGTTTCGTGGAAAATTAAATTTTTTTGAAAATCAACTGAACTATAGCCCACAAATTCAGATCCACAAAATTCGAAAATCTGCAAATGTGCTCCGATTTCGATTATTGATACCTTTATCAACAGGCATTGAGACCTGTAATTGTCATACAAACGGCCAGTTGGATCGGTCGAATATTTCTACACGTTTCGTGGAAAATTCAATTTTTTTGAAAATCAACTGAACTATAGCCCACAAATTCAGAGCCACAAAATTCGAAAATCTGCAAATTTGCTCCGATTTCGATTATTGATACCTTTATCAACAGGCATTGAGACCTGTAATTATCATACCAATGGCCAGTTGGATCGGTCAAATATTTCTACACGTTTCGTGGAAAATTCAATTTTTTTGAAAATCAACTGAACTATATATAGGCCACAAATTCAGAGCCACAAAAATCGAAAATCTGCAAATGTCCACCGATTTCGATGATTGATACCTCTATCAATAGGCGTTGAGACCTGTAATTGTCATACCAACGGCCAGTTGGATCTATCGAATATTTCTACACGTTTCGTGGAAAATTCATTTTTTTTGAAAATCAACTGAACTATAGCCCACAAATTCAGAGCCACAAAATTCGAAAATCTGCAAATGTGCTCCGATTTCGATGATTGATACCTCTATCAACAGGCATTGAGACCTGTAATTGTCATACAAGCGGCCAGTTGGATCGGTCGAATATTTCTACACGTTTCGTGGAAAATTAAATTTTTTTGAAAATCAACTGAACTATAGCCCACAAATTCAGAGCCACAAAATTCGAAAATCTACAAATGTGATCCGATTTTGATGATTGATACCTCTATCAACAGGCATTGAGACCTGTAATTGTCATTCTAACGGCCATTTGGATCGGTCGAATATTTCTACACGTTTCGTGGAAAATTCAATTTTTTTGAAAACCAACTGAACTATAGCCCACAAATTCAGAGCCACAAAATTCGAAAATCTGCAAATGTGCTCCGATTTCGATGATTGATACCTCTATCAACAGGCATTGAGACCTGTAATTGTCATACAAACGGCCAGTTGGATCGGTCGAATATTTCTACACGTTTCGTGGAAAATTCAATTTTTTTGAAATCAACTGAACTATAGCCCACAAATTCAGAGCCACAAAATTCGAAAATCTGCAAATGTGCTCCGATTTCGATGATTGATACCTCTATCAACAGGCATTGAGACCTGTAATTGTCATACAAGCGGCCAGTTGGATCGGTCGAATATTTCTACACGTTTCGTGGAAAATTAAATTTTTTTGAAAATCAACTGAACTATAGCCCACAAATTCAGATCCACAAAATTCGAAAATCTGCAAATGTGCTCCGATTTCGATTATTGATACCTTTATCAACAGGCATTGAGACCTGTAATTATCATACCAATGGCCAGTTGGATCGGTCAAATATTTCTACACGTTTCGTGGAAAATTCAATTTTTTTGAAAATCAACTGAACTATATATAGGCCACAAATTCAGAGCCACAAAAATCGAAAATCTGCAAATGTCCACCGATTTCGATGATTGATACCTCTATCAATAGGCGTTGAGACCTGTAATTGTCATACCAACGGCCAGTTGGATCTATCGAATATTTCTACACGTTTCGTGGCAAATTCATTTTTTTTGAAAATCAACTGAACTATAGCCCACAAATTCAGAGCCACAAAAATCAAAAATCTGCAAATGTCCACCGATTTCGATGATTGATACCTCTATCAATAGGCGTTGAGACCTGTAATTGTCATACAAACGGCCATTTGGATTGGTCGAATATTTCTACACGTTTCGTGGAAAATTCAATTGTTTTGAAAATCAACTGAACTATAGCCCACAAATTCACAGCCACAAAACTCTAAAATCTGCAAATGAGCTCCGATTTCGATGATTGATACGTCTATCAACAGGCATTGAGACCTGTAATTGTCATACCAATGGCCAGTTGGATCGGTCGAATATTTCTACACGTTTCGTGGAAAATTCAATTTTTTTGAAAATCAACTGAACTATAGCCCACAAATTCAGAGCCACAAAATTCGAAAATCTGCAAATGTGATCCGATTTCGATGATTGATACCTCTATCAACAGGCATTGAGACCTGTAATTGTCATACAAACGGCCAGTTGGATCGGTCGAATATTTCTACACGTTTCGTGGAAAATTCAATTTTTTTGAAAATCAACTGAACTATAGCCCACAAATTCAGAGCCACAAAATTCGAAAATCTGCAAATTTGCTCCGATTTCGATTATTGATACCTTTATCAACAGGCATTGAGACCTGTAATTGTCATACAAACGGCCAGTTGGATCGGTCGAATATTTCTACACGTTTCGTGGAAAATTAAATTTTTTTGAAAATCAACTGAACTATAGCCCACAAATTCAGAGCCACAAAATTCGAAAATCTGCAAATTTGCTCCGATTTCGATTATTGATACCTTTATCAACAGGCATTGAGACCTGTAGTTATCATACCAATGGCCAGTTGGATCGGTCAAATATTTCTACACGTTTCGTGGAAAATTCAATTTTTTTGAAAATCAACTGAACAATAGCTCACAAATTCAGAGCCACAAAACTCTAAAATCTGCAAATGTGCTCCGATTTCGATGATTGATACGTCTATCAACAGGCATTGAGACCTGTAATTGACATACCAATGGCCAGTTGGATCGGTCGAATATTTCTACACGTTTCGTGGAAAATTCAATTTTTTTGAAAATCAACTGAACAATAGCTCACAAATTCAGAGCCACAAAAATCGAAAAACTGCAAATGTCCACCGATTTCGATGATTGATACCTCCATCAATAGGCGTTGAGACCTGTAATTGTCATACAAACGGCCATTTGGATTGGTCGAATATTTCTACACGTTTAGTGGAAAATTCAATTTTTTTGAAAATCAACTGAACTATAGCCCACAAATTCAGATCCACAAAAATCGAAAATCTGCAAATGCCCACCGATATCGATGATTGATACCTCTATCAATAGGCGGTGAGACCTGTAATTGTCTTACAAACGGCTATTTGGATCGGTCGAATATTTCTACACGTTTCGTGGAAAATTCAATTTTTTTGAAAATCAACTGAACTATAGCCCACAAATTCAGAGCCACAAAAATCGAAAATCTGCAAATGTCCACCGATTTCGATGATTGATACCTCTATCAATAGGCGTTGAGACCTGTAATTGTCATACCAACGGCCAGTTGGATCTATCGAATATTTCTACACGTTTCGTGGCAAATTCATTTTTTTTGAAAATCAACTGAACTATAGCCCACAAATTCAGAGCCACAAAAATCGAAAATCTGCAAATGTCCACCGATTTCGATGATTGATACCTCTATCAATAGGCGTTGAGACCTGTAATTGTTATACCAACGGCCAGTTGGATCTATCGAATATTTCTACACGTTTCGTGGCAATTCATTTTTTTTGAAAATCAACTGAACTATAGCCCACAAATTCAGAGCCACAAAATTCGAAAATCTGCAAATTTGCTCCGATTTCGATGATTGGTACCTCTATCAACAGGCGTTGAGACCTGTAATTGTCATAATAATGGCCAGTTGGATCGATCGAATATTTCTAGACATTTCGTGGAAAATTCAATTTTTTTGAAAATCATCTGAACCCAAATTCAGAGCCACAAAATTCGAAAATCTGCAAATGTGCTCCGATTTCGATGATTGATACCTCTATCAATAGGCGTTGAGACCTGTAATTGTCTTACAAACGGCCATTTGGGTCGGTCGAATATTTCTACACGTTTCGTGGAAAATTCATTTTTTTTGAAAATCAACTGAACTATAGCCCACAAATTCAGAGCCACAAAATTCGAAAATCTGCAAATGTGCTCCGATTTCGATGATTGATACCTCTATCAACAGGCATTGAGACCTGTAATTGTCATACAAGCGGCCAGTTGGATCGGTCGAATATTTCTACACGTTTCGTGGAAAATTAAATTTTTTTGAAAATCAACTGAACTATAGCCCACAAATTCAGAGCCACAAAATTCGAAAATCTACAAATGTGATCCGATTTTGATGATTGATACCTCTATCAACAGGCATTGAGACCTGTAATTGTCATACTAACGGCCATTTGGATCGGTCGAATATTTCTACACGTTTCGTGGAAAATTCAATTTTTTTGAAAATCAACTGAACTATAGCCCACAAATTCAGAGCCACAAAATTCGAAAATCTGCAAATGTGCTCCGATTTCGATGATTGATACCTCTATCAACAGGCATTGAGACCTGTAATTGTCATACAAACGGCCAGTTGGATCGGTCGAATATTTCTACACGTTTCGTGGGAAAAATTCAATTTTTTTGAAATCAACTGAACTATAGCCCACAAATTCAGAGCCACAAAATTCGAAAATCTGCAAATGTGCTCCGATTTCGATGATTGATACCTCTATCAACAGGCATTGAGACCTGTAATTGTCATACAAGCGGCCAGTTGGATCGGTCGAATATTTCTACACGTTTCGTGGAAAATTAAATTTTTTTGAAAATCAACTGAACTATAGCCCACAAATTCAGATCCACAAAATTCGAAAATCTGCAAATGTGCTCCGATTTCGATTATTGATACCTTTATCAACAGGCATTGAGACCTGTAATTATCATACCAATGGCCAGTTGGATCGGTCAAATATTTCTACACGTTTCGTGGAAAATTCAATTTTTTTGAAAATCAACTGAACTATATATAGGCCACAAATTCAGAGCCACAAAAATCGAAAATCTGCAAATGTCCACCGATTTCGATGATTGATACCTCTATCAATAGGCGTTGAGACCTGTAATTGTCATACCAACGGCCAGTTGGATCTATCGAATATTTCTACACGTTTCGTGGCAAATTCATTTTTTTTGAAAATCAACTGAACTATAGCCCACAAATTCAGAGCCACAAAAATCAAAAATCTGCAAATGTCCACCGATTTCGATGATTGATACCTCTATCAATAGGCGTTGAGACCTGTAATTGTCATACAAACGGCCATTTGGATTGGTCGAATATTTCTACACGTTTCGTGGAAAATTCAATTGTTTTGAAAATCAACTGAACTATAGCCCACAAATTCACAGCCACAAAACTCTAAAATCTGCAAATGAGCTCCGATTTCGATGATTGATACGTCTATCAACAGGCATTGAGACCTGTAATTGTCATACCAATGGCCAGTTGGATCGGTCGAATATTTCTACACGTTTCGTGGAAAATTCAATTTTTTTGAAAATCAACTGAACTATAGCCCACAAATTCAGAGCCACAAAATTCGAAAATCTGCAAATGTGATCCGATTTCGATGATTGATACCTCTATCAACAGGCATTGAGACCTGTAATTGTCATACAAACGGCCAGTTGGATCGGTCGAATATTTCTACACGTTTCGTGGAAAATTCAATTTTTTTGAAAATCAACTGAACTATAGCCCACAAATTCAGAGCCACAAAATTCGAAAATCTGCAAATTTGCTCCGATTTCGATTATTGATACCTTTATCAACAGGCATTGAGACCTGTAATTGTCATACAAACGGCCAGTTGGATCGGTCGAATATTTCTACACGTTTCGTGGAAAATTAAATTTTTTTGAAAATCAACTGAACTATAGCCCACAAATTCAGAGCCACAAAATTCGAAAATCTGCAAATTTGCTCCGATTTCGATTATTGATACCTTTATCAACAGGCATTGAGACCTGTAGTTATCATACCAATGGCCAGTTGGATCGGTCAAATATTTCTACACGTTTCGTGGAAAATTCAATTTTTTTGAAAATCAACTGAACAATAGCTCACAAATTCAGAGCCACAAAACTCTAAAATCTGCAAATGAGCTCCGATTTCGATGATTGATACGTCTATCAACAGGCATTGAGACCTGTAATTGACATACCAATGGCCAGTTGGATCGGTCGAATATTTCTACACGTTTCGTGGAAAATTCAATTTTTTTGAAAATCAACTGAACAATAGCTCACAAATTCAGAGCCACAAAAATCGAAAAACTGCAAATGTCCACCGATTTCGATGATTGATACCTCCATCAATAGGCGTTGAGACCTGTAATTGTCATACAAACGGCCATTTGGATTGGTCGAATATTTCTACACGTTTAGTGGAAAATTCAATTTTTTTGAAAATCAACTGAACTATAGCCCACAAATTCAGATCCACAAAAATCGAAAATCTGCAAATGTCCACCGATATCGATGATTGATACCTCTATCAATAGGCGGTGAGACCTGTAATTGTCTTACAAACGGCTATTTGGATCGGTCGAATATTTCTACACGTTTCGTGGAAAATTCAATTTTTTTGAAAATCAACTGAACTATAGCCCACAAATTCAGAGCCACAAAAATCGAAAATCTGCAAATGTCCACCGATTTCGATGATTGATACCTCTATCAATAGGCGTTGAGACCTGTAATTGTCATACCAACGGCCAGTTGGATCTATCGAATATTTCTACACGTTTCGTGGCAAATTCATTTTTTTTGAAAATCAACTGAACTATAGCCCACAAATTCAGAGCCACAAAAATCGAAAATCTGCAAATGTCCACCGATTTCGATGATTGATACCTCTATCAATAGGCGTTGAGACCTGTAATTGTTATACCAACGGCCAGTTGGATCTATCGAATATTTCTACACGTTTCGTGGCAAATTCATTTTTTTTGAAAATCAACTGAACTATAGCCCACAAATTCAGAGCCACAAAATTCGAAAATCTGCAAATTTGCTCCGATTTCGATGATTGGTACCTCTATCAACAGGCGTTGAGACCTGTAATTGTCATAATAATGGCCAGTTGGATCGATCGAATATTTCTAGACATTTCGTGGAAAATTCAATTTTTTTGAAAATCATCTGAACCCAAATTCAGAGCCACAAAATTCGAAAATTAGCAAATGTGCTCCGATTTCGATGATTGATACCTCTATCAATAGGCGTTGAGACCTGTAATTGTCTTACAAACGGCCATTTGGGTCGGTCGAATATTTCTACACGTTTCGTGGAAAATTCATTTTTTTTGAAAATCAACTGAACTATAGCCCACAAATTCAGAGCCACAAAATTCGAAAATCTGCAAATGTCCACCGATTTCGATGATTGATACCTCTATCAATTGCGTTGAGACCTGTAATTGTCTTACAAACGGCCATTTGGATCGGTCGAATATTTCTACACGTTTCGTGGAAAATTCATTTTTTTTGAAAATCAACTGAACTATAGCCCACAAATTCAGATCCACAAAATTCGAAAATCTGCAAATGTGCTCCGATTTCGATTATTGATACCTTTATCAACAGGCATTGAGACCTGTAATTGTCATACAAACGGCCAGTTGGATCGGTCGAATATTTCTACACGTTTCGTGGAAAATTCAATTTTTTTGAAAATCAACTGAACTATAGCCCACAAATTCAGAGCCACAAAATTCGAAAATTTGCAAATGTGCTCCGATTTCGATGATTAATACGTCTGTCAATAGGTGTTAGGATCTGTAGTTATCATGCCAACGAGTATTTAGGCCGCTCGAATTTTTCTAAACATTTTGTAGAAAATTTAATTGAAATTTTTTTGAAGAATGGACCACAAATTCAGATCCCCAAAAATCGAAAATCTACAACTGTGATCCGATTTCGATGATTGATACTTCTATTAATAAATGTTGAGATCTGTAATTGTCATGCGAACGGGTATTTAGCTCGCTTGAACAGGTCTATATATTTTGTAGAAAGTTTGAGTTGTGAATAAACACCGCATGTGACTAATTAGACAAAATAATACCAGAATCATTCATTTGTACGGGTTGGGCTAGTTCGGTGTTTAGCTAATCCATAGCTCCTTACTCTTTAGATGTTTTCAACTGGATTTAAAAATCACAATGCTAAAATCTTTTTTGTTTTTAAATAAGAGATCAATTTCGTTTGAAAGAGTAATCTGCAAATCTGGCATGAAAATTGTTAAAAAACAAAAAAACTTGGTTTATCCTTGAAAACCGAAATTAAATTATTCGGTTTTGTGGTATTATTTGCTGCTGTGTTGTGTGCAAACTTATTTAATCCACGAGACACAATTTTTTGTTTTATTCCCAAAAACACAAATTTAATGTTTAAAACATGCCTTAAGTTATATAAATAAAAATGTTTAACACTAAAAATCAGCCACAATGGTTTATAATTTCCTTGATATGAAAATAAAAAATACAAAATGGGTTTTGGATAATTGCCAAATACTCGATTGGAATATTATAAAAACATGCAAAAATATAAAAATTTGTATGCTAAGACGGTATACAATATACACTCGTACATATTCATATAAAGTTATAATAAAACAATAAACCACAAAATTAATTTCATTGAATTTATCTTAGATGTAATAAATAATAGTTGTAATATTCTTTTTGGTTATAACAATAATACATAATTACTATACATATAGGTTTCATTTCATATAAATGCCATCGATACTAAAGCTACTGTAAATAAAGAAATTTAAGACAACCACACCTCAAATATGTACACATAATAGAATAATTCTTTCGTCTTGTTATTATTTGTAATGTTAAAGCGCCGTGTATTCAAATCATACAAAAGCTGTACAAAAATTCACATAACAATTTGATTTAATTTTTTATCCATCGTGCGTCTTGTTTTATATGTTGTAAAGAATAGGCTTCATAAAATGTCATAAATCTCATAGATTCTTATCTCGACGATATTTTATTATGGGTATTTGGATGCTATTGAAATTAAGGTTGGTTACAATACTTGTACCACAAAAACTACGAACAAAAATGACAAATCTCATAGATAAATGCATAATTTGTCATTCAATTCCGATAAAGAAAGAAATTTTTGTATTATTGTTTGTAGATGTTCAAAGTGTTAATTTATTTGCCTATACATATTTAAATATTTTATGGCATGTTTTTATCTTTTACAAAATTATTATTTGTTTTTGGATTTTGAGAAACAAAAGACCATATTCTTTATAGTAACTTAACTATTAACAAGTTTTCTTAACTGTCTAACAATTAGTTACGATTTTCTTTTATTATGTGTATATTTAAAGTATTTTTTTGGGTTACCTTACTAGAGGTAGGGAGAACGAGTTGGTTGACAAACGGACGGAAACCAGAACGGATGGACACATTTTTATTTGGTTTGAGATTTAATTAAGGTGGGTGGTGTTGTGAACTCGACCACGTAATAAAAGTGAATATTTTAAATATCGATAAAATCCAATATTTTCTACCTAACCTAACTAAACTGTATGTATACCTCTAAATATTCAATTTTAAATTTCCGGCTAAGAAACTAACAACTATGTTAATGTGTAAATATGTATCTAATTACTAACGATAACAAAATATTAGACGTTTTGATAAGAAAAATATTTTTTGAGTATGTGTATTCATGGTGTATCGTAAAAATGTTTACGAAGTAAAACAAAGAAAGTATTTTGGTTAGGGTCTTTTGGTTGTAAAGACAAGAAGGGAAATGACCTGGTAAAATCTTATTTTTTGTTTAATTTACCCATCGCATTGCATTAGTAATGGACTTTGATTTATGTAGAATGATTTAGAGTTGGTATGGTGTGTGGTTTACTGTCAAAACTAAAACTTGGGATTACATTTTGGAGAATCGCAATTCAACAAATGAATCATGTCTTGAAAACTGTGAGTATGTAAATTAGCAAGTGCATTTTTCGGAAAACGTCTTCTATGATGTACAAAATTCGTTGGCATTTGGTTACTTCACTGCAAAATTACGATGACAATTTTCGTGCAGGTGTGGACCACACAGAACTTTTCAACTGCGAAGGTCAATTAAAAGTAGGTAAACAACAATTTCAATATCTTAATTGTATACCCTTTACCAGTGTTACGTGGGAAACTATGTTATGAAGTTCTGAAAATTACACACTGTAGGTGTAGATAAGATAAACAAATTTATAACGATTCATCAAGGAGCATAATTTGTAAAGTTTCTTCACAGGAATTACTGGATTGGACCATACCTTCAAACATAGGTCCGCGTGGAATGCATATTACTGAACCTGAAGCTGATCAAAAGACGAATAAATCATCAAACATATTTCAAACACACCTTTACAACCGGTATGAAGTTTTTGGTTGTGATTTGCCGCAAAATCTACATGGCGTGCAGATAATGTATGTAGACAATTAAAATAATTATGCCGACAATGTAGACAATCGGTCAATATACGAAATTATGAACTAATCTACTGATTCAATTAGAAACGAAGAGACTACGTAGCCATGCACGCGACAGTTTTTTAATAAAGACGAGCCATCTATTGATAAAAGTTTGCAACAGTACAAATCAGATGCACATATTTGGTATTTTCTAGCGCTGTCAATAGTTTTATTAATACTAAATATGTTTAGTTTTGAATTTACCAATTATTTACAAATAATAACTTGCATCGCAAAAAAAACTGGTTCCCACTAAGCATAGTAGGACATAGTAGGATACTAAGTATGTAACAATTTTTTAGAACGTTCGAAAGTAGGTCGATTTCTTATTGGGGAACGAACATGAGCCCAACTTGAAAACAACCTTTCAATTTTGTTCACCCTTCATTCCTGCCTTATTCCAAAACACAAGTGGATTTTTAATTTTCTTCTCAAAAAGTGATTTAAAAAAAAAGTTTGAGATCCGTAACTCGCCCAATGCTCTCGTCCATCACCCGATAGGTTTTTAAATAGAAAATTGTTAATTTGGTCTTTGTGATTGTCAACTATGTAGCTTGGTATGATCCATATGAGGATGTAAATAAAAAACACTCAAGGCATATACATCTATTACCATATTTCTTCGCGTTTCTAGAAATGTTTCCAATTCGTCCGGGAAATTCAAATTAAGCCATAAGGTAGCATCTGCAATCGAGTAGGATGTTGACTGATCAATATTAATGAGTTGAAAAAATGGATCTAACATTTTTATATTTTTCTTGACTAGTTCTAACAGTTCATCATCAAAAATCAACTTAACAACATTTTGTTTCGCATGGTAATTTTATTTTTAACGATGCGCCGTTCAAAATCTGGCAGCTTGAACTCCCTTAACACTGTAGTAATGTTTTCTGTTAAAAGATCATTTAACACATTCTTAGCTAATAAATTTGCTGTATATTGCAACACGTACTATGCCAA
Source organism: Tipula helvola (assembly GCA_963556165.1). Classification (NCBI taxonomy): domain Eukaryota; kingdom Metazoa; phylum Arthropoda; class Insecta; order Diptera; family Tipulidae; genus Tipula; species Tipula helvola. Next base: position 19,721 of record CAUVYM010000551.1, read on the forward strand.
AGTACGTGGCTGGTCAGTTTTCCATTTTCATCATCGGACTGCTAATGTCGGATACTGTGGCACATTATATTTTCGTATTATAAAGTGTTTTTGCAATGTCCATCGAATCAAAAACAATATCTGCTAACTTTTCACCAGTTTCACTAATATTAGTTAAATCCCAACAAGCTTACTATTACTCCAACTGTTTTTCCAGCCATAAATTCTTAAAACGGACTCTTTTCCAGAAAAACAATTAGCGTTCGAAATTCATTTGCCGTATGCCGTATCAAGTATAGTGTTGTTGATAAAGCTTTTCGTCCAGGTAATTTTGTTGCATACGCTGGTCTTATTTTGCGTTTAACCTTTTTAAATATTTGGATTCGATAACTTTTCTATATTTGATAACTTATCTATATGGTTTGAAACGGAATTGGGTTTCTTGGTAGTCATTCGTTTACGGTTATTTATTTATTTATACAGAGAAAAGTCTACAAATTTGTCGTGATTTTACGACAACTGGTTAATTTTAGGTATTGCAGCAGATGACGGAGATATAGAGGTTAAAAAACTTGAAGCACTATTAATGCTTGCAGACGTAGATGGTCTCATATTATAGTCTCCAATCGAAGATGCTGGCCTAACTCTCGATGATAAAGAAAATGAGCTCCCGATGGAAGAGGGTTGTGAAGAAAAAGTAGATTCGTCCATTTCAGATATTAAGATATTGTCACTGGTCACAACATCTATATTGTGATCATCTAACACAAAACATGATCCTATGATATTTGTAGTGCTACGCTTGCAAACACTGATCCACCTTCCTATCAATTAACAATTATGTTATTAAGGTAACTTTAGTAAAACATAGAAAATAGTTTACCATCAAGATTCGAAGCTTTTGTTGATTGTCCAACACATTATCCAAAATGATGATCATACTGTTTTGAGAGGAGAGAGTCGATTCAACTGTTGTTGTTGATTCTTCGATAGTTTATTCTATGTACAATCCTTTTAGGTGAGTTCCGGCTGTATTTTGTAAGTTTTTGTTGCACACATTGCAATAAGCCACATATTTTCCATTTAATTTAAGTAATTGAAAACCGAGTTCTTGGAACTATCAGACATAATTTATTAGAAATGGTTAAATTAATTAATTCGCAAAAACAGGAACTACAATTCGAGCAATAATTTCACAAAAACAAGACTTCAACGCAAATTCGAATGTATAAGCTACTGAAGAAAATATTTTATTCGAATTAACTTTACAGCAGCGTAATTTTCCGCTAGGCGCGCTGATAGAAGCGTTCAGCACTTTTACAGGTGGTGACTCTTGGATATATTCTGCTAACACGTGCCCGCAAGGTCGCGTCGTTACAGTGGCGCCCAAACGTTCGGTATAGTATGATAATACAGGTTAATTTTCGTAACTAATTTTGCAATTTTTTCTAAAGTATTTCAATAGTTTATTCAAGTTTTAGTTTTGTTCACATCCACAATTGCGTCGAAGTACTTTCATTACTTCTGGATTCAGTTGAAAAGTGATGTGATACCGTTTAAAGTTTCATTTTTATTAATAGTAAACATGTTGTAACTTAATTTTTTTTGTATTTGTTTCAGTTGTTCGGAGCACATGGCCACGCATAAATTAATATCGGCTGTGAGCTTGACTTTAGTTGTCAACCGCGTGATAGTGAGGCCTTGAGCAACTTAGATAGCGGTATTGTTGTCAGTAGAATTCGTACCCGTTATCCACAGTGATGTTTGAATACGGTGTTATATATTTTCGCGACAACATTTTTGATCCCCGTTTAGCTCTGATCTTAAAAGTACATCCCAGTTTACAACTTGGTGAATTACTTTATCAATATCGGAAATAAACAAATCATATTTTTTTTTTCTTAATTCTCCATTAATTATTATTTTTTTTACTTAGCAGTTACTGTCACACACGCACACACACGCACGCACACTCACCTCCTGAATATACGTGTCATTAAAAAAGAATTATTGAAGCTCGACTTATATGTTAAGGATTATATATTTAAATATTAGTAGCGTCGTACGTTTTTGTTTTGGTAAGTTATTTTGGATAATTAATAGAATATAAAAATAAATAACTAACGTTTAGTGTCTAATTATTAATTTATTAGGAACCATTTATCTCATTATTTTGATTATTTTTATTAAGATACTGTGTTAAGTTATTTAGTTCCATAATTGGTATTAAGTTTAGTTATTTAATTTTGATTTCCAAAATATTTGTTTATTCGTTTTTTTTTCTAAATTTTTGTGGTAGTGAATTGGGAGCCGTTTAAATGGCAAACGACATTTGACAAAGTTACGTTTCATCAAACTATCTTTGGCAAATTTGAATATTTTGCAAATATCATTTGGCAAAACAAATTGAATGGCAAATGTATGTTTGATCAAAAAATCTATTACAAATTTAACAGTTACGATGTAAATGAAATTTTTAAATGATTTTGGATACAATTTTGGAATATAACTGTGTAGCCTATAACTAACCTATAATAACCTAGCTGTTTCTAAATCTATTGTGATTAAATTTAACAGGTACGGTGGAAATAGGATTGTTAAATAATTTTTGGGTTCATTTTTGGAATATCGCAAATTAGTCTGTAACTTAGCCATTTCTTTCGGAATTATGATACATTTTGACACGTACGGTGGAAATGGAATTGTTAAATGATTTTTAGATGAAGTTTTTGAATATGTCCAATTAGCTTGTAACTTTGCTATTTCTTTACCGATTATGATGAAATTCGACAGGTATGATGGAAATGGGATGCTCAAATGATTTTTGGTTAGACTTTCGGAATATGGCCAATTAGCCTGTAACTTGACTATTTCTGAACTGTGGTGAAATTTGGCAGGTATGACGCGCGCCGGAATTAATAAAAATATTTTTGCTTGAAAACGGAGATTTAGAAATATCTGGAAAATAGAGATTTATTAATAAAATTAGAATAGAAATCTCCATTTTCCAGAATATTTCAAAATGATATTCTGGAAAAGGAAGATTAAATCTTCATTTTCCAGAATTTAAATTTTCATTTTGAAGCAAAAATATTTTGATTAATTCAGATTTTGGTCAAATTTTAGAGTAATCACTTTTTGGCAAATTATTCTTCAGGAATTATGAGGCATTTTGATCGCGCGATCAAAATGCCTCATAATTCCTGAAGAATAATTTGCCAAAAATAAATTTGTCAAACAAATATTTGACATAGGTGAATTTGCTATTCATACTTCTTTGCCAAAGAAAAGTTTGCCAAACGTGTTTTTTGCTAAAAGTAATTTGATCAAACTTTCATTTGCGAAACGTTTTTTTGCTAAAAGACATATACCCAGTGAATTACAAGATTAATTTTATCAATCTTGTAGATCGTTTACATACATATAAATTTTTCATAAATATTAGTGTTTACTCGAATAGAACGAGTTCCTTCGATTTCAATATAAATAATTCCAAATAAAATTTAAAACTAAAATCTATAAGTCTATATAATATTATTGCTTATTATTATAAGCATTCAGTTGTTTAAGAATTTTTGGTTGTTTCGATTTCATATAATCATTCGTCAAAATGAACATTGATCACTTGGAAGAAGAAGAAATAACGGTGGAATGTGATATTCGACAGATCCCCGTCAGTTCGCAAATGCGACAATTATTATTAGTTAAACTTAATTGCGAAAACCAATTTCCAATCTTAGTCCCTAGAGATCCACATGACCGCGCATGTCGTAATCCTAGTCATGAACTGAAAATTTTAAATTTAAAAGTAAGAAGAATAAGTTCTCAATTAGCTCTTGATTCAAAACCGCTGAAATGCGATGAGGTTGACGTTATAGAGGCACGTATTGTACATATTTTTAACCGCCTTAAGCGATTTCAGAAACTCGATTTTCAACCAGAAGAAGTTAGTAATTTAATTCAACACAGTTTACAAATTAAACATAGACTCGAAAATATTCGAGGAAATGGAATTGTTACACCCACGAGCGTGGACGACAGTCACAATCTGTTAAACCTTTTTGATATGCCAGAACAAATAGCAGGCCCTTCACAAATTCGAGAACCACCCAAGTATAACATCCAAGATATTATAAATGAATTTGAAGTTCCCAGTAGCGCCATAGGTTTAAATCGGTTACCTCAAGAACGTGATCTTAGGAATGTTAATATTACTCAAAGCAGTCCTCTGACATATCCGGAAAACAAAAATCCGCAGAACGGCATTGGTAACCTAACATTTAATTTACGGGAAGACAATTATAATTTACGATCCGATAGTCCACGTCAAATCCAGAATTCTATTCCGCTAATTGGACACTCTAGTAATTGGGTCCCACCTACGCTTGAGCAAAAGGCTGACCAAAATTTACCAACATCAGGAGGCCAACTGAGGATTAATCCTCAAGAAATGAATGCACCTCAACCGCAGCAGATGTATCCAATCATGAAAGAAGTTAATTATTCAAACATTCCTCATCCAGTTTACGTACCCGAATACCATCAAAATCAGCGACAATCAACTGCAAATCATTATCAGGGTCCACCACTTGTCAACAATACTCCAAATGCATTTAACGACTCACGCAAGTTTACTTCACGTATCATTACTTCATGGAATCAAACCTTTGGAGGTACGGTAAATGACTTGCCTATTGATCGCTTTATTTTTCGAATAGAATATTTAGCAAATGCAGCAAATATTCCGTTGGATTCACTGGGGGAACATCTAGGGTCACTTCTTACCGGCACTGCGTCTGATTGGTTCTGGACTTACCTTGAACGTAACAATTATCGACGGTTAGAGTGGGGTCAAATTAGGACCGATTTGATTGAACGTTTCAATTTTGTTAGATCTGATAGGGAAATCAAAAAGGCATTACAGGCACGAAAGCAAAACTATCGTAAAGAAACATTCATAGAATTTCAAGATGCCATCCATAAGATAGCATTACAAGCGAGGACTCCTATTCCAGACTCGGAGATTTTAGAAATTTTACTAGATAACATGCGTGACGGGTTAAAAATTTATCTAACAACCCGCAGGTTTCGTTCTATAAACGAATTGTCCCAAGAATGTCGCCATCTAGAGAAACAATGGGCCGAGATGGGTTATTTCCCAGAGGAACATATGTTCACTAGACCAAAATTAGCTAGAGTAAATGAAATTGATGCGTCAAAATCCTCGCTATGTATGCCAACGTCCGAATACCAAAGTACCGATCAAATTGGTTTGGCAGCGCAGCCAGCACACGCATCCCAGGTTAATTGGACTGGTAATGACGATGAACGAAACGTATCCGCTATGAAATTTCCGGCTAATACAGTCCATAAGCAGTCAACAGCTAATTACAAGCCCAGAGAACCAGTTAACATTCAATGTTGGGACTGTAAAGCTGTTGGTCATAAATTTAACAAGTGTAAGCAGGCCTCCAAGCGTGTTTTCTGTTATGGTTGTGGTAAGACAATGTGTATTATACTGACTGCAATCATTGCCAGAATAAATCGACGACTTCGGGAAACGTTGCGAGGAAGAGTTTGTTAATTCGGGAGACAAACCTTCCAAATACAACGATTCCGAAGAAGCCAATACTGGAGGATGCCGCTTCAAACACGGATTCAGAACTGTATCAACGCCAACGCATAATCTAAACTCCACTATTCCCCATACTAAAATATCTCATAATTGTCTCTCAACCAGGTTTAATCGAGCCTATAAGTATTTTAAAAATAAGAAGACGCTTCGTAAACAAATTATTTCCTCATTGTTATGCACTGATTTGGACGGAAGACCCTATGTCACCGTAAATCTCTTCGGAAATAAAATCAGTGGATTACTGGATTCTGGTGCAAATGTTAGCATACTAGGCAAAAATTGCGATAGATTTCTTTCTCGCGCTGGCATTAGCTTCCATCATTTCCCATCATCAGTTTCCACAGCGAATGGGCAAAAGGAGAAAATATTAGGCTATGTTTATGCCAAAATACGATTTAATGAAAAGGAGCAGTCATTAAAATTATTCCTAGCTCCAAATCTTTCGCAAGAATTGTACCTAGGAACCGATTTTTTCCATATGTTTGACATTAAGATCCAAATTAATGAGCTAGTTGCGGTTAATGCAAATCCATCTTCCATTTCGGCTCCAACTTCAGATATTGTTATGCATTCTTTGACAAACGAACAGCACACGGAACTCCAATCAATCATCAATTCATTTCCATCTTCACTAAAGTTAGGATTAGGACATACAAACCTTATATCTCACAGTATTAAAACAGGGACGGCGATTCCCATAAAGCAGCGTCATTATCCAATTTCGCGAGCAGTGGAGAAATTACTTTACGAGGAATTGGACCGTATGCTGGCGCTAGGGGTTATTGAAGAATGTGAGGATACTTCGTGGAGCTCACCGGTTACCTTGGTAAGAAAACCCAATGGAAAGGTTAGATTGTGCCTCGACGCCCGAAAGGTCAATGAGGTGACAGAAAAGGATGCCTTTCCATTACCGCTGATAAATGGATTACTGAGTCGTTTGGAAAATACCAAATACATCTCCAGTATCGATCTGAAAGATGCATTTTGGCAGATTCCACTCGACGATGATGCAAAACGAAAAACAGCATTCGCGGTACCTGGGAGGCCCCTTTATCGGTTTAAAGTCATGCCTTTCGGGTTATGCAACGCTCCACAAACGATGTGCCGACTGATGCACAAGGTGGTTCCCTATAGTTATCATGATAGAATTTTCGTCTATTTAGACGATCTCCTTGTCACATCCAGTGATTTGGGGGAGCACCTTGGACTTCTTCGGCTTGTCAGTTTGTGGTTGCGGGAGGCCAATCTAACCATAAACGTCCAGAAAAGCAAGTTTGTACTGAAAGAGTTGAGGTATTTGGGGCACATTATCGGCGATGGGTGCATAAAAGTTGATCCGGAAAAGGTCTCTGGGGTAAACAAGTTTCCAATTCCAAAATCCATCAAGGAACTTAGACGATTCCTCGGTATGACGGGCTGGTATCGTCGGTTCATTTTTTAGTTATGCTTCAGTCACTGCTCCGTTGACAGATCTTTTGAAGAAAAAGACTAAACTTGTTTGGTCCGAAAAAGCTCAGGAGGCAATGGATGAGTTAAAACGTCTTATGACGACAGCTCCTGTGCTTGTGCACCCGGACTATAACTTACCTTTCTATATTCAGGTAGATGCGTCATCACAGGGAGTCGGCGGAGTGTTATTTCAGCGCCCGGGGGAAGAAGAGCATCCAATTGCTTATTATTCAAAAAAACTGAACCCGGCACAACGGAAATATAGCACCACGGAACTGGAGTGTTATGCCGCGATTCTATGCGTAAAAGCGTTTCGACATTACGTCGAGGGGTTCAAATTTATAATTATCACGGACCATGCTAGTCTCCGCTGGCTGATGAGCCAGACAGACTTGTCGATTGGCTAGATGGAGCTTGAAACTACAGGGGTTCAACTTCGATATCCAGTATCGCAAGGGTACATTGAACGTCGTCCCAGATGCCCTTTCTCGTGCCTTCTGTGAGGTCTTGCATCAGGTTGGATCATCTGCTGCCCGGGATAATGATGCGCCACACATAGACTTAAATTCTCCGGCTTTCTGTGATGAGCAATACCTGGCAAAAATTAGGCAGGCGCAACAGCATGCAAATATTGTTACAAATTTACGAGTAGAAGATGGTAAGCTATTAATTTCTCCAGCATACGGTGAGCGGTATATGGGGACTGACATTTCTCCTTGGAAACTTGTTGTTCCAATGAGCCTAACATTATCTCTTATAGAGCAAGCACATTTACCACCAACTAGTAGTCACATGGGAATATATAAGACGTTGGAGAAATTACAACGATACTTCTACTGGACAGGAATGGCCAAGCAAGTACGAGAATATATTAAATCCTGCCAAACATGTAAAATGTCCAAAGCAGTGAATTACTCGACAAGACCACCTATGGGTGAGTATATTGAAGTCAAACGTCCCTTTCAACGGTTATTCTTGGATTTCTTTGGGCCTTATCCACGCTCCCGGGCCGGGAATTGTTACATTTTAATAATGCTAGACCAATACAGCCGTTTTGTCCTGCTAAAGCCATTGAGAGAAGCATCTGCTGTTTCGTTGTGTGAATTCTTGGAGAATGAAGTGTTCCAGTTGTATTCCGTACCTGAATCTGTCTTTACTGATAATGGTAAGCAATTTAAGTCTAACCTATTTGCGAATCTTCTAGCTAGATTTGGCGTGCAGCATACCACTACGCCTTTTCACAGTCCTCAGAGCAATGCTTCTGAAAGAGCAAACCGAACCATTCTGGCAGCAATAAGGTCTTATGTAGATGAAAACCATTCGAGCTGGGATTTGTATTTGCCACAAGTGGCATCAACGCTAAGGAACGTCATTCATTCGTCAACCTCTTATTCTCCGCATTTCCTCGTCTTTGGCCAACACTTCATATCTCACGGCTCCGATTATGAAGTACGTCGCTTACTCAACTGTGAAGACGATAATGTCATTTATGCTGGACATAAAACTAATCGTCAAAAACAGTACAATACTAGAAGTCAACCTCGTGAGTTTACCATTGGGCAACAAGTATTTGTTCGAACGTATGTGCAAAGTGATGCCATTCGACATTATAATGCTAAACTAGCCACAAAATTCATACCGGCAACAATAACCGGACGAGTCGGGAATGTCGCTTACAAAGTGATGGATTCATCTGGTAAGTCCCTAGGCACATACCATGCCAAAGACATAATTACGTAAATTTATTCCTTATCAGAACACTTTCGTTACCTCTCAAAATCGATGATGTGTTTATAGGTTATGTCTTTGCCTGGCTTGTTCTAAAAAAAAAGGAAATTCATATTTAAAGAGCATGAATCTCAGGGCCATGAGTTTTCCCCACGATGTTACGACTCGGTCGGATATTTCACTGAAACCGAAACAAAAACAAAAAAAAAATTAAATTTCATAAATACACAAAGTCAATTTTCTTTACTTCCCTTTTGTTCCTAGTGTATGAAATTGAAATGTCAATCTGTCATTAAATAAAAATAAAAAATAATAAAAACAAAACATCTGAATCATGTGAAGTCGGGTATGATTGCAGTTGGTGTTGTGTACGCAACCGATTGTGGGGTTACGTGTAGTGCGAGTGTCGACCACATTTGAGGGATTCGCGTGATGGTCAACCGAAAAGATTGGGAGGAAAAGTTTTTTTTGACAGTCGAGTTTTGGTGCCGGTCGTGGCTATATATCATTTTGGAAAAAAAACAAAAAAATAATAACAAAAAAATTCGAGAGTGACATAAAAAAAAAGAAATAATAAAAGTTGGAAATCACCACGCCATATTTTTTTCCCATTATTAATAATTCATATTAATTTTTTTCATTATTATTACTTTCAATTGAAAAAAAAAATAAAGAAAGGTAAAGAAAATAAAAACCAACGCAAACAGTGACAATATATGTACGTTGGTAGAAAAAAAGGAAAACATATTATACGGAGTGGTGATAAATACATAAAACAAAAATCCAAAAAACCAACACAACAAAAATTTATTGCCGGGACCTAAGTATAATTTATACTTAATTATACGGGCCGTAAGATTGGCGTTATATCGATCGGTAGTGGAAGAAACGAGGGCGGTTCATCAGGCCGCGGTGATACGGTGAACAGAAGCGGTCACCAATACAACCGAAGCAGTCGGATGAGAGGAACGGGACACGTAAGGCGAGCACGGCGGAATTAGCGACACCGGTGACGAGGATATATTTTATTTTTGTATGTTATTTTGGTTATAATCATAATTTATTCTAGTTTTTTTTATTCCTTTATTTTTGTTCATTAATTTGATATTAATATCAATTGGGTACATATACATATATATCGTAATTTTTTTTTCGTTAACTAACGGTTTGCGCAAGCAGCCAATTTACATTTCTTTAATTTTTTTATTGACTAGCTGTAGGGTACGCAGAGCTCTGAGTCCTGACCAGCAGAACAAACGGGAACGAGGTCACATTCCAAAGGGTACGCTATATACGTAAATTTGCCCAATTTACCGACTTAATAATTTAATTTTTTTATGATAAAGTAGTTTTTGAGTGTAAAATTTTTGTTATGTTTTGCATTATAAATAAATTTTGTTAAATGATTAGGCCCGTTGTACATTTCAGCTAAGCTAAGCTAAACGATTTGAGCTATGTTCATAGCTCTGTTTGTAAATAAAGGGTTTTAATGAATCGTTGCACACATGAGCTAAGCTAAGCAAACTATGTTGTACTGCTTTGAGCTATGAAAATAAACATAGCTCGAGTTGTCTTCGCCTTACAATTTTCAGCTATGTTTCTCACATATACAATGACATTTTCCTATATTTTATTTTTGACGCACATACAATGTTATTTAAATTTCATTCTGTCAAAATATTCTATACGAAAGGGAGACATTTTAAATATATAATATTAAAGCAAAAATTTCTTAAACATATTTATCATATAGATAATAAAGTTTATTTTCTATAATTGTTTCTAATCATCTGCAGATATTATTATGTCGTCTTTTCGATTGACAGAATTAATTTGAAGTAACCTAATGTGTGCGTCACAAATAAAATATAGGAGTATAAGTATGTGTGAACCAATTTATTAGCTCAAATGTGCGGATGTCGAGCTAGCGAACTAAACTAAGCTAAACTAAGATATGTTTTATAGCTTAGCTTAGCTAAAATGTACAACGGGCCTTATAACTGAAAAAATAAGGATGTCCGCTTAAATCAATAAATTCGGGAGGTGAGAATGACGTCATGTGTGTGTGTGGTAAGTAACTGTGAGGTAATGTAAAGAGCAGCTATCTCGATCCAAGAAGGGCACCACCACCATACCACCCCCCAGACTGAGTTTAAAGCCAGCCAAATGCTGCAGGTGGTGACTCTTGGATATATTCTGCTAACACGTGCCCGCAAGGTCGCGTCGTTACATGGTCCGCAATTGTATATCACTTCTGTGCGAAAACTCTCACTTTCTTCATTCCATGCTGTTTTTAATTCATTTACGAACTGCTGCGCCTTTTTAATGAACGATATTAACTTTTCGCTTAGGAGATAATGGATCATAAGATGTAATTGACTTTTTTTGTAGATCGATTATAATCAAAACAAAATGGTTATTTTCGCAATGAGGAATATAAATTCTGCGTTTATTTTTGCAAAGTGATATTTCCGGATATTTTTTTCTTATGAAGGGATAAGATTTATTTAGTTGCATAACTTGATATGACTGACAAGGATCCAAACAAATATCGTTAGTATTTTTAATTAAAACGCAGCAACATAAACTAAATCGGTAGTTAAATAATTTGTTCCATTTAATGAGGAATTACAGATATTTGTTAATGTCGTTTCCCAAAGGCCCATAAAATTAAATTTGAAAATTTTTAAACAAAATTTGTGTTTTGTAATATTATTATAAAATTCCGTATTGACAAAAGTCAATGATCTCGCAACAACGTATTTGGAAAGAGCCACCTTGCCAGAGTATTTCGTCTTACGACGAGTTTTTTTCTCCCAACTCTCTTGAATATTTGTATCAAATTGGTCAACTTCATCTGGTCACTTTTTTTCTGTGATAGGATAGGTGACAAACGTGGAGGCGAGATTTGCAATTTAGGGGGTAATTTACGTTTAATTGGAGGCTCCTTAATTAAATTATTTTTTATAATATGGAATCAATTTTCTATATTGGCATTTGAAACTCTGCGGCTTTCATCATTAAAGTGAAAGAATATTGTGCTCCATGACGGAAGGTACGTAAAACGTCGCTTTGTACAAAATTCTATGAAATTCTTACAATAATAATCATCTAATAAGTTATCAGGATTTTCAGGTATTTCACTGTTTTCTAAAATATTTTGTAAAATATCATTGCATCTTTTAAAGTATAATGATTCAGAAAATCCAAAAAATGCATCTAAGTTACTGTCGTTAGATAAGTTTTCGTCAGTAGCTTCAAAAGTGTTTGGCATTTTTTCAGCTGGTAAAAAGCCCTCTAAATTATTTTTAATGTATTTTAAAAAATGTCTATAAGCTGCACTAAACGCAGAATATTTATATTTGCAGCAACAAATTATACACAAAATTAAGATTTGATAAGAAAAATTAATATATTGCATGATATTCATTTCATTAAATATTAGGATAATCGTATTTATTAATACCCAAGACCAATCGGTTACAAAGTACTTGGGTAGAGGTACTTTGGGCTTAACCCGTTGAATTTCACATTTGAAAGAGCTGAGAAAAACTAGTAAACATGAGTGTCATGACGAAACGAAATTAGTTCCGCAACAGGAATTAAAATGTTATTTACCTTAACAACGCATGCGTGATATACAATTTTGTTAAAATTATGATGCATGCAGCATTTTGGATTCCATACCAGTCCACCTGTGGCATCTATATAAACTATATTTCTACTAGTTGCTCCCAAAAGATTCAAAAATGAAGGCCTTATCAAAATAAAATAAAGCGGATCACCAGCTAGGTAAATATATTTATTAAGCCGGTCGTTTGCTTGTCGGCGGGAAGCATCTGCCAAATCACAATTTGAAATAATGTCTTTTAGCTGCAGCTTCTCTGAACGTACTTTCCGTAATACATCGGGCATACAAATTTTTTGAGTGTACCGGCCTTCAAAAGCCCAACATCAACATGTTTAAGGTTTCCTAGGTTAACCAAGTTAGAGCACTTATCTTTTAAAATGTCCTGCATTTGTATTCTTTCGATACCCCTAATTTGGAAAAACTCCTTCACTTCACCATGACACTCCATATCTTCCCCTATTGTGTACATTTCCACAGTTCCATTAAAAATAACAACAAGAAATGATGTAATATCTTCATATGTATGTGAATCGTTTATTTCGGGCCCAATTTTGACCATTCCAGAACAATGAAAAAAATCTGGAAACTTTTGTGATTACTGGCATTAGATAGGGCTTACAGAAAAATATAGTGGGATCGATGTCCACCTCGCAAAATCTGGAGTTGTGTTTCGTTAAATTAATAAAATGAAGTAGTATTTTCATATGTGTGTATGTGAGTCGCATATTTCGGGGCCAATTTGGGTCATTCCAGGCCTATGAAAAAACTCTGGGAAAGTTCGTGAGTACTCGCAATTGATGGTATTAACAGAAAACTATGGTGGGGTTTATATCTACCTCATAAAACCTGTATTTGTGTGCAAATTATTTACTAGGTTTATTTTTGGGTTTATTTTTGCAAATTATTTACTGGGTTTATTTTTAATTTAAATATTTATTAAAATTTCATTTCGCCTAAATGTTTGCGTGGTCTTAATTTTTATTTAAATACACACCAATACATTCAAATTTTTTTCATTTAGGAATGATTCAAAAAATTGTTCACAACCGTGGGTTTTGGGCATATATTTATGCGCGTGTACACGTTTTGACAGTGTATTTAAGAAAAATAAATTTATTCAAATAAAATAATCCTCAAATAACTTCTAACATTCATTTCCGAATTTCTTGCTTTCCATTTTTTAAATTCATTACAAACCAAAGAATTCAGCGCCATTTTGATATATGGGCCATAGGGCTCTTGTAAATAATTTTTTAAAGTTAACAAATCGACGAATTTCGCATGGCGAAAGTGGTTTTTCGGCCAACCAAATTTTTCGCTATTTTTGACAGGATTTCAATACTTCTTTTTAGTCCGAAGTAAATCATTATGTTTAAAGAACACTCCTTTAGTTTTTCTACTGAAAATCATTGATTAAATCAAATATCATGTTAATGATATTAGTACCACGTTCTGGGTGATTATACAGAAAGAACAGGTTATATGGAAAAGTGATTATTTATGAAGTAAAATCAATGCAAAAAATCGAGTTCAAATAGATTAAAATAAGCAATGGACCCGATACAGTACCATAAGCGGAGCTCCATCATTAATAATTTGGCGTTGCCTTATTATACCTAACTGCTTATGATCTCTTGAAAATGTATGAGCAGACCAATTCAATGCTAGTCTTCGAAATTCAGCATGAGAAAGCTTATCCAGCACTGTGTGATTAACTGGATCAAATACTCTGTGAAATCCACAAAAATATCACCATAAGAGTTTCTACGATTCAAACCTTTACACAAATAATTAATGAGTATAAGTAAAGCCTTTTATGTATATTTGGACATCCTGAAGCCAAACTGATTGTTATGTAGAAAATCTGTGTAATTCAAGAGGCTCTCGTGTGTACCAGCTTAAAAAAATATAAATTATCACTGTCTCTTTCAGTTTAGAAGGATAAACACCAGTAGGGAAACTAAAATGTTTTATGTGTGACAGGACAGCACACCAACTATATACATATTATTGGAATTTTTTTTTTTTAAAGAAAGGCGATTAAGTCATCATTTTCAGTCGAATGTTTTTATTTAAGATCCAATATAACATTTAAAATTTCATACGGCGAAAAATTTAAGAAAAGATACGATTTTAAGGCGGTATTATTAAAGATAAGATCATAGGCAAATATTGATCAGATAAATATATTTATTGAGGCTGCTCTTCTGTGTTTATTTAAAATTCGTTCTAAGGCTAAAGATCATACAGCTCTCTGTAATACAACATTACATAGCGGACATTCAATTCTACTCTAATATCACATTTGCTAATATATTTCTTTGTCTTTCGGCACTTCCAATGCTTTAATGAATCAATGTTTATAACACGTATATGTTCGACACGCCACCGTCGCTTTGCCTTATTTTGCTGTTCAACTGAAAAGTATCTTTAGGGTAGCATCGTTATTTTTTACCTTCGGCTGTGGTAATGAAGAAATTGTTTCCAAGGTCTTCAAATAAAAAGAAGTTCAATTGTGCGCAAAACAATAAATGTTTCTTTAACCATTTAAAATTATTTTGTATATTTGAATACACACTATTTGACTAAATTATTCACGCTTGAAAATTAACAAATGTTATTTTGTTGGATACGTTTGAAACATCAACAACAAATCAAAATTAGATCATATGCCTTCGTGCTGGGTTTGACTACTTAAAAAAATAAATAAAAGCCCTTTAGGCTGAAACCTAACGAGGTAATCAGAACATTGGTAATAAAACTTAACTCAAATCAATCCTTACCGAACCTCTTTACTCAATCTTCAGCACAAACTCCAACTCAATTTACAATACAACCTTCAACTCAACCGCAACCGTCATCAACCCTGAACTCAAGCACCAATTCAACGGCAAATAAAGTTTCAACTCAACCCTGAACATAACCATTCTTACATACAAACCATCATACCATTATACCATCATACATCATCACTATTACCATTAATATCACCGTCACTATTACCATCACCGTCATTGTCACCATTACCGTTAAAAGAATTATGATCCAAAAATCAACTTGGATGCAGGATTGAGATATTCACAGTAAACTTTTATAAGTCTTAAAAAATATTTGTGTACAGTTTGGTTCAAATCGGACAAGGCGTGTGGATTTGCCATACACATATACTGTACAATAACGTTCAAACAATTTTTTTATGTATTGTTGAACTGCTCACTAAACCCTAATCCAAAAAAAAAAATCGAATTCAACTCAACCATATATTAAAAACTGGTCAACTGCTAAAAATTAACAAATATTTATATAACCAGTGAAGCTATTCTGGTTTTCCCGGGGGAATTGCGAATTGGGAATTGATTTATTGTCAGTTTTTAGTGTATTTTTTTTCCAAAGTATTCATTTGGGAGAAAAATCGTTCCATTTCACAGCCAGTCTGTTTTATATTTTCCCAATCGCTCAGTATATGCTTTCAATTGAATTCAATCCTCAAAACAATATTTTAAAAATAAAGTTCTCAACGTGGTAATGTTACCACTTAGTTTTGGGTTAATTCGTATTTCAGGTAATCGATCCTCTTGATGTACAACTTCCAAAAGTCTTTTTAACTTTCCACCTTAACCATAGAAATAGATTGACGCAAAAGAATCCAAATCTGGAAGTCAATATATCCAGATGGATGGACGGAGTTTTTTTTTTGTTTTTCGGACTCAGGGACTTCCAAAACATCGAGAAAAGTACTTTTGGACAGTTAAAATGTTTGTTCATTTTTCACAAACTTTCAAGTGTCAATAATTCATTTGGGTATGATCGCATGATATATATTCAGAAAAATGAATTTGCTAGCACATCCACACCCGGTTCAACACCTTAAGCCGCTTCCTCAAGATTAATATCAAAAACATAGTGGCATTTATAGAATAATGAGCGACACATGCAGAGTATCGAGGGCTTATTTGTTAAGTCATCACTTTAATTCTAAGTAATAAATAAATAATTTCCTTCTATCCAAAACCAGAAAGTTAAATATTAATAAAGGAAGTATGCATACACATTATTTGTCAACTATGCAAAATGTTTTAGTATGTAAGCATATAAATAACATTATAAAAACTTATTATTAAGCATTTTCCAAATTTGTATTTAAACTCGAAATTTATTAGAAATAAGTCAGAATAAACATAACTACCAAAAGTGCGTTTCTAATATTCTTCATCTACTTAAAACCCACCAGCGGTAATTATTAGATAATAACGCTAATCAATCAAATGCTTAGCCTTACAAACTAAGCATAATTGGAGAAAGTCGCCTAAGTCGTACCGGTGCTTTAATCGTACCTCAATGATTTCAAAAGTATGTTTGCTGCCAGTCAAATGGCATGGTGTATAGTTATACTGCTCGGCTGTACTTATGCCCGTAGGCAGTGCGCATCTGCGTTACAATGAATTTGGAATGTTTCTGGTAAACAAATACATTTATAGTCATTTGAGTGTAATTTTCAACTGGCGTGTGGACGCCTCTAAGGTAAGAAAACACTAGTTAAATATGATACATTTTGGTTTTTTAGTTAAGTTATATAACTATTAGTGATTTGATTGCTTCTATAGCAGTTTTGTGGTCGGTTTTTTTTTTCAAAATAGTTTTGGGGATTTATGAATTGACATGACTTAAGTAGTATTTGTTATATGGGGCATAAATAGTATCTTACGCCACACATATAGAATATTTACCATCCAGAGAGAAAGTTGCTTCACATATACATAGAATGCTCTTCCAATATGTAGAAGCTTTCTTCTCACATATAGAATATTTCCTCATTGAGATAGAATGTTTTCTCGCAAAGATAGAAAGATTTTGTACAAATTTCACATAGATAGAACATATTTTTCATATGGATGGTTATTGGCTTTCCATTTGATAGAATGTATTTTCTTATGAAATCATGAAATACTGTATATTTGATAGTGGAATTGATTAGTTCTTGATGGTAGATGGTAATCTTGCTATTAATAATATTTATCATTTAGACAGTAGACCATCAATAGGATTGCAATGCATGTTTGAAATTAAATAAATAAAACGAACAAGCAATTAAGTTTATATTTCTTCATTTTAAAGATAACAAACTAGATTATTAAATTATTATCACAAATTCCTCTGACTAATTGAACTAAATTAAAAATTAAGAAAAAGCTTTTTTAGCTACATTAAAAATTAATTACTGTACGTCACTAATTTTAAGTAAATGATAGTTTTTTTATTATAAGATTGATATTGGGGTGGGCTTTATCAAAATCGGTTTCAAAACCGTAAAAATTTGTTTATAAGAAATTCCAAACTAAACTAGACAGACAATGCCAGATATTGCAAGTTAAACGTCATAAATATTTTAAAACAGGTGTCCCAAGAACGATTATAAATGGTTGAACCGGCATATTTAAATTTTTAATTTTTTGAATTTTCTCTTCAACTTCCAATACCGATACTCCAAAAATAAACATAGAATTTTGAGAGTACCTTGTTGAATATTTTACGCAGGTTTGTTTCGATGAATGCGGATTGTCCATCATAATCCTCGACACTGGTGGTATTAGGTGTAAAGATTTTTTGTATCTGGAAAAATATACAAAATACTTAAAACTGTACAGCTTTTGGCATGGAACTTTCAGTTGATTGCTAAATATGGAAGTTCCCGTTGTCAAAAGTTAACAAATGTTTTAAAATCTAACTTCTTTTAATTTAGGGTAAATATGGCTCAGCCATAAAACAAAACCAAAATAAATAGAAAATAACCTAAAACGATATTTTCTGCACGTACCTGGGAATCTTCCAAAGAAAAACTAAAATTTCCACTGTTGCAATATTTTTTTAAATTCTTCAGTTTCTCTTCCTATTATTTCCGGCCCAACGATTGGCGCCCTTTGATGTCCTTGCGAAGATGTATCAGAGCACAGAAGCATTTTATAAACAACACTTTCAAGCGATGGATTGGTCGTTGCAACTGGTTCCACAAGACTGTTATTAGGTGACCAATCAGTTAATATATACCATCAGTATCTGACTCAAACTCGCCTTGTTCAGCAGAGTCCATGGTTGTATTTGTGTTTGTTTAAATTATCATTTGCTTAGGAATCGCTTATAAATCAGAACGATAATTAGTATCGATTAGGTTAAAATTCATTTCAAAAATCTTTATTAATAATTATATGTAGATATGTACAGTATTGTTTTGACATTTTTTTTTTTCTACAGTAACCTTTAGGTTTTATATAGATTTGTGTTTGATATAATAGTTTTAATATAAATGCACTGCGGCAACTTGGTAGTGAGGATTGATATCCCCCGTATTTTTTTTTTTTTTTTTTTTTTTTGTGCTATCTTAAAACTATTATTTACAATATTTACAACTTACGAACTATCTTAATGCTACCTTAATCCTAGAATACAATGCTAAGCGCAATAAAGTGTGTGGGTGTGAACATGTCGAGCTGTTCAGTATTGGTGAGCTATGCTGTTTAGGAAGTCGCATGGTAAGGAAAGCAATTTGTTTAGCCGATTGGATAACATTGTGGCCGAGAAGTTATCGATATAATTTAATTGGGCCATGTCATGGAGACATGCTGTCGAGGTCTGTCTGTAGTCCGGCGGGTGTGGCCAGCTATCGAAAACATGGCGTAGTGCTTTGTTTTGTATTCGTTGTAACGTGGTTCTCTGCGTTGATGTGATTAGGTCATACCAGGCTGGTGATGCATAGGTGATAATGGGCCTGATGTATAGTTTGTAAACTAGTAGCTGGTTTTTGTAGTCCAGCACACTACTACGATTAAGTATCGGGTAGAGGATTCTGAAGGCATTAGCCGATTGTTTGCTGATTGATTTAATGTGGCTGTTGAAATTGAGGGTACTGGACAGAGTGACGCCTAAATACTTTGCCTCCTTTGACACCGTGATATTTTCGCCATTGATGGAAACGTCCACTGCCTTGTTGAATTTGTTTTTGTAGTTTTGGTGGGGGTAGAAATAGATCAGTTGGGTTTTTGTGGCATTAATCTTGACATTCCATGTGTCGAAGTATTCCACCAGCGTATTAAGGTATGCCTGAATTCTGGCAGAACACTGGTACTCACTGTAACTGCTAGAATAAACAGTTGTGTCGTCGGCATATGCTTGGAACTTGGTGTAAGGCTGCCTAGGGGCAGGCATGTCATGCATAAAAAATATGTATAGTAAAGGTCCCAGCACCGATCCCTGAGGCACCCCCGCTGCGATTTTTTTGATTTCAGAGTTGTGCCTATTGTTCACGCAGACAAAGAACTCCCTTTCTTTTAAGTACGAGTTGAGTAGTATGATGAGCGCCGGATTAACCCCACATTTGGTTAGTTTGTATATGAGGCCCTTGTGCCATACCGAATCAAACGCTTTCTGGATGTCCAAGAATGCTACCGCCATGATCTTACGTCGTGCCTTGGCTCGTTTGAGGTCATTCAGGAGACGCATCATTGCGTCCGTTGTCGATCTATGGCAAACAAAGCCAAACTGCTCCACCGGGATCAAGTGCTGGACCGCTGACCAGAGCCTACGGTGGATCACTCTTTCCACCAGTTTGCTAAGTCCGCACAGCAGACTTATGGGCCTCGTGTTTTCCGGGGTGCCTGGTTTGCCGGTTTTGGGAATTGCTACCACCTTGGAGAGCTTCCAGCATTTTGGAAAATATGCATAAACCAGAATGGCATTTGTTATCTGTACTAGCTGTACGATAGCCGAGATTGGTAGATTTTTGATTGCCCCGTTAGAGATGCCATCTACCCCGGGTGATTTTTTATTTTTTAATTGCTCTACAATGTTTGTCATCTCCGCGACATTAGTCGCTTCCGGATGTATCGCAAAAGGGGATGTCTGGTTTGCTATGAAACCTTCTGTCTGGTCTATTATGCCTTGATCCTCAGTACGTGTCCTATCGCTGAAAATTGTTTGGTAGTAGTCCGCTACCTTATTAGCAATTATTGCAGGATCGATGACCGGGCCGTCGGGGCCGTCTAGCACCATGTTTAACTTTTTCGTTGGTTTGATGGTTCTAATGTATTTGTATATGTTTGACTTATCTGGGTCTACGTTGCTGAGCTTTTCGTTTATCTGTTTTTGGCGAAACTGGCTGATTTTCTCGTGCACAAGCCTCGTGGTTCGGTTTATTAATGTATTGGTGTATAGTGCCGGCCAGTAGCGGTGTTTGTTCCTATAATAGTTCCTGAGTTTAATCAGCTGGATTATATGAGCAGGCAGCGGTCTGGTCCTGCTCTCCATAGGCGGCACATATTTATTCGTGGCCATGCACATGATTTTTGTGAGCTGGTCAACTCTTCGTTCGATTTCCTCCGTTGAATCGATTGGCTGTTCGTTAAGCGGAGCAATTTTGTTGTGAATGTAACGCCTATAGCAAGACCAGTCCGCGTTTTTGAAGTCCAATATTTTGACACCATCTGGACTTTGGAACAAGTCAAACCGATCCGAGGTATGAAAGACTACTGGCATATGGTCGGAGCAGAACTCGTTCAGCACCGTGACATCTTCGTCGATGTCCACTTCATTAGGTTAAAATTTTATTTGTGGCTTTAAAATATAAATTTAAAAAAAAATTAAAATGCGTTTAAAAATTTTCGCTTAGGAAAGAAACAGTTTACTGTTTTTAGAAATCTGAATAAAATTATAAAATCTTATGAAATCTTAGAAACGTTTTATATCATATATTAGGTTATTTGAAATAGAGATTTTTTCTTTTTCTATTTTAAATGCAAGCAAATGTTTGTTAAACATTTTAATCAAAATTTCGTTTAACCAAAATAACACCCTAAAACGATCTGTTGTAAGTATTGCAAGGATTTCATATAATTGAACTTTATCTTCGGTTTTATTAGCTAAAAAGTATCCAGATTTATTAATTCGTTTATATTCAACTTCAGTATAAGCCGTAATGTAATCTGATGGAACTAAATTTTAATTTTCTCATTCGAGTAGCCTACTATTATGTGTCTCTCATTAATTTTTAGATTTTCTGATGTTGAAACTTAGAAAATTTTAGTTGAATTTTTATAGCAAAACTAACTAAAATGTTTATTCTATTTGATGAAGATCGAGCAAAAGTTTTAAATTCTCGATGCTTTGCTTCATATAGCGGAAACACCAGAAATATTTGGGCGGGCCAGATTGTGCTATTATCTTTGGAAAATGGGTCGAAAAATGAAATTTTGATTTTAAAGTGTCATTGAAAAGTGATATGTAAAGGGAGTTATGTTTCTTAATGATCATTTTAAGCTTGGTTAACATATCACAAGTAAAGCTACTGGACACCAGTAAATCTATTAAGTCAATTAAGTATAATAAAAATTTCCAAACTATATCGGTTGCTGGAACTAAATCACCAGTAATGAGAGGTAAAATGAATACAAAACATTTAATTTCACTTGCACTCATTTGCAAATGATTTCTGTTAATGTGGTGCATTTCGATTCGTTTACATAAATTACCAATATTTTTTTCACCATAAATGAATGCCATTTTTCGGGCATTCAGTTTTTTTAAGATGAAATATTTTTTTTCAGTGAAATACTTTAAAATATGGCATATATCGTAATGACATACGCCTTCAAACATATCGTGCATTAAGTCAACCGAGAAATTCTCAGTGACGTAAAAAGAGCGAATCTTATTAAAAATCGAATCCGTCGATATTCCACGTCTATCATTACATTCTGATGTGAAGTACCGTTGATAATTTTCTGCATTACGTAAGGAACTAGGTAATTCCTCGCAAGTGGGTATAGTTTGTGTTGAAGTTTTAGAAAGATAACCAGAAAAAAAAATGCAGAGAAAGATTTTGCAAACCCTAAGGTGGTATTTACACCTAAATAATCACCAATAATTAGACCAAGCACAAAATAAACTTTTGTGTATCCATTTTCAGTAAAAATATAACTCCTTCATTTTCTAATTGTTTTAATTCTAATATCAGCCACCTTACACTTAAATTTATACCATAATGCTTCATATCTGACGATTTTAATAAACCTGCGCAGGAGATATATTGTAATTGGGAATCTATAGTAAATTCTACTTGAATCTGGATATCTTTTCTGTATGGAGTCCTAAAGGATTATTTATTTCAAAATCATTAAAAAAAAAAAAAATTGGAATATATGATTTATTTGGAAACAGTTCTAAGCGGCGTTGCCTAAGATTACCTCCAAAAAAATTAGAAATTCCGTTTTCGCTTTTGTATGAATTGCGCGCAGCAAACTTGTCTAAATTCAATTTTCCTGTTTCAAACATTTTATGTAATTGAAATTTTATGGGAAATAAAACACCACCATTGTTAGTTTCATCGTAGCTCGATTCCCCTTTGATATATTTGATGTCTGATTGTTACAACTTGCAGCATTTCTAGATTTCCTGTTTTATTGATACATCGTTAGTTAAATTCAACAATCGCGTCGACATATTAATTTTAATAGGTTTGAGAATTTGATTGGTAATTAAATTTTGCACTAGTTTTAAAGCAAATCTGTTTGAACTTTGCAGAGAGATACTCACTTCTAATGCAGCTCGGTTCCTGAATAAAACATAAATCTGTATGCGATCCAGTAAGCAACTTCCTTAATTCAAATGAAAAACGTGATGTTTTATTCAGGAACCTTATCTTCTCGATGGTTCTGTTTGTGGACTAAATATTCCTAATGGCAGAATTTTTTCAAAGAATTCTGTCAATAAAATTAGAGCTTGCATTTATATTTCTAGTAGTATCAATGCTTCTCTTATTCACGAATGCAGTTCGGCTGATCTCTCAGCCGTTCTGATCACTTTCGAATCATGTAATGCATGCACTGAACTGATTGTTGCCTCAGTTTATCTTCCATTTGATTCTTCTCATCCTCCCCCGTCGGAGGAACTTACAGAACTCTTAAAGTGGAGTACGGATAAAAATATTCCCCTCTTAATTGGTTGTGATGCCAACGCGCATCATACTCTTTGGGGTAGCACTAATATTAATAACCGGGGCTTTGCTCTGATAAATTATTTAAGCTCGTCTGAGCTAGAAATACTCAATAAAGGTTGTGAGCCTACTTTTGTCAATTCTACGCGAAGGGAAGTTATTGATATACATCTGTGTTCGTTGCCTATTGTTGATTTAGTTTTAAATTGGAGGGTGACTAACGACATTCTCACTTCTGACCACATGTGTATCTCTTTTAACTTCAACATTAGAAGACCACCTCTTAAACCATATCGTAATCGTAAATTAACCAATTGGGATTTATTCTCTTTCGAACTTATTTCTCTAATTCATCCTGCTATGGATATTTGCTCAAACAAAAGATTGGGAATAGACCCTTCTGGTGCTCTGCTCTTAAAAAACAAAGGAAACTTACTAGAAAACTGAAGAATAAAGCAAAATATACTAATATTAAATGCGATTGGGATAGTTTCCTAATAGCTCAAAAGGAGTATAAGAAAAGCTTAAGATCCGCTCGCAGAACCGCATGGACAAACTTCTGTGAGGAAATGAATAGTCTCTCTGCGGTCGCCAGACTAAATAGAGCGTTGGCTAAAAATGACACCTGTAGGCTTGATGCTCTTCGTCTATCGAATGGCAAGTTTACTTCTTCGAAGAAAGAAGCAAACGAGTTGCTTGTTTCTGTTCATTTTCCGGAGTGTGCCATCGTTAACTCTAATTTTGCTCAATTTCTAACCAATAGGAATTGCAATGAAGCTCCTTACTGGGATTTAGCGGTTCGGATAGTTACGTCCGATGTTGTGCGTTGGAGTTTTTCTCCTTTAAACCATACAAATCAGGTGGTCCTGATGGAATTTTTCCGGCTGTATTACAGCATGGTTTTTCTATTATTAGGGACAACCTGGTCCACCTTTTCAAAGCGTGCTTTGCTTTTAGTATTGTTCCTCAGGTTTGGTGCAAGAGTAACGTTGTTTTCTTACCGAAGGCTGGCAATTCAGATTACACTGATCCCAAAGCATTTCGGCCTATCAGTCTGTCCTCAACATTTCTTAAAACATTAGAAAGGATTGTCGACAGATTTATTAGAGATAAATATTTATCTAATTCCCCACTCAGTAACATGCAAGATGCTTATAGGGTAGGTAAGTCCTGTGAAACGGCTCTACATGAACTTGTCACTAGGATCGAAAGATCCCTCAATAATAAAGAGTTCATTGTAGGTACTTTCTTGGACATTGCGGAAGCCTTTGACAGTACATCGTTCTCGTCGATTATTAACGCCTGTACCAATTTCGGTATTGATCCCACCGTTGTAAAATGGATTGATTGTATGCTCAAATCTCGCATCGTTGAGGTTGGCGTGGATAATGCTTCAATCTCGGTCAAAGTTGCCAAAGGTTGTCCTCAGGGAGGTGTGCTCTCACCCCTGTTATGGCTTTTGGTGATTGACGATCTACTTGTGAAACTTCAGCAGTCAGGCTTTGTTGCTCAAAGCTACGCTGACGATCTTGTTAATACAGTTGCTGGAAAGCACCTGAATGTGTTATCCGGCTTAACGCAGAATGCCTTACGTATTGAGGAGTCGTGGTGTGGTGGAAAGGATCTACACGTTAATCCGTCTAAAACTGATATGGTTATATTTACCAAGAATCGTAATATTGGTGGACTAACTGTGCCTTTACTTTTCGGGAGGCCTATTAACAGATCCGACCATGTTAAGCATTTAGGTGTCTTCTTGGACAGTAAACTTTCCTGGAAATTTCACCTGGAGTATAAACTACAAAAATCGACTGCTATTTTTTGGCAGTGTAGACGAGCTTCTGGGAAAACCTGGGGTTTAACTCCCAAAATGCTGTCTTTCATCTATAAATCTTTGGTTCTACCAATGTTATCTTATGCCTCCATGGTATGGTGGCCAGTAGTTAAATTAAAGGCTTCAATCATTAAACTTAATGGTCTACAAATTATTGATTGTAGGGCCATTACAAGAGCCATTGCCTCGCCCCCCTTCTTGCCATGAAAACAATTCTATTCTTTCCACAGCTATACATTCTTTCATTCTTAGCACAGCATATTCTGCTGCGTTTCGGCTAAAGAGCATAGGAATGTGGAACTCTCTTGGTTCAGTCGTGGGCCATAGAACAATCTTAAATGATTTCGTATGATTAGTACCAGGAATTGATATGGTTAATGATAGATTGATGTCTGAATTCAATTTCTCTAAATTATATTCAGTGGTGCGACCTTCGAGAGACCAGTGGAGATCACTGGATTTTCTTGAGAATTTGTATGAGTCGATAGTCTTCTTTTCTGATGACTCTAGCTCTGATAATAGTTCGGGTTATGGAGCGTACTGCGCTACGTTTGATTTACTTTTTTCAGGCTGTCTGGGCCAGTACTACACAATTTTTCAAGCGGAACTAATTGCTTTAACGCTCTGCGTAATTGAAGCATTGAATCTCGCTGTTACAAATAAAAATTTTGTTTTTTGTACAGACAGCTTATCTGTGCTGAATTCTTTGGATAATCCATTGACTGCATCAACATTTGTTAAGGACTGTAAACACTTTTTACATATTCTCTGTTCTAGCAATAGAGTGACGATTATGTGGGTTCCTGCCCATTGTGGTATTGAGGGCAATGTTGTCGCTGATTCTCTAGCGAAAGCTGGGGCTGAGTTTAAATTCATCGGTACCGAACCGGTTGCTTCCTTACCATTTAGTTATATTAAGAGGGCGATAAAAAACTGCGCTGTAAGTAAATTAAAACAGCAATGGCTTGCTACTTGTAGCTGTCGTATTGCCAAACTTTTTGTTAGTGGACATAATTTGAGGGCCACTAAGTTTGCTTTATCTCTCAGTAAGAAACAGCTGCGAGTCTTGATCGAGACTCTTACTGGGCACGGTCATTTTAAGGTACACCTTCAGCGCATGGGGCTATCTCTTGACGCTGTATGCGAGGATTGCCTTGAAGACGATGATGATTGCATTCACTTCATGTGCAGTTGTCCTGCTTTCAACAGAGTTAGGTTGCAATTATTTGACTCCAGATCCATTGCTGATAATCAGCTGAATTCCTTGCCTTGGCCTAAACTACTTCAGTTTATTAAGGCTGCAGCACGCGTTCGCGAGTTTGGATAGAATCACTGGTATACACCATGGGCCCATCGTAGCATTGAGTGCGGAACCTCTGATGGTTCCAACCAATTTTTAATAATAATAAAATGCAGCTCGACTAATACACTTCCAAATGGAGGTAAATTAAGATTAGCGTGAGTTGATTGGCTATTTTTTATATCGTTTGGTGGAACTTCACTTGATGTATTAGTAGTATTATCAAACATCAATGGTAGCTAGGTGATGGTTTTTCTGGTGGTTTGATTTCTGTTTCAGATTGTAATCTTTTAGAATGGCTACCATTATTACTGTGAATACGATTTAAGTGGTGTTTGAAAACATTAAAGTTCTGAAATTCTTGAATACAAGAGCCATCCACTCATTCATAAGATGAACTGTGAGTAAGATTATGCCATAGCTTAAAGTGATATTTTAATTATTGTAATACATCACAAAATCTTTTCTTACATTTAAAGCAAATCATTTGAAAATTGAAAGTGCTAATTGCTTTGGTGATGTCAAAAGTTAAGGGCAATAAGTTAAGGGGTTTATTATATTTAACCACAAATTGATTTTTCCAAAACAAAACTAAAAGCACTAATTTACCTTAGAATTTAATAGTTTATGAATTATTTGCAGCAATTTAATTTAATTTTAAACACTAAACATTGATTTTAAGCACCGAATATGTACATTAAACAGAAAATTTAAACTGTACCATGGAAAAAATAACATTTTTCAAGAAAGCATTAGTTCAGAAAATATTTTATTATAGTAAATGTTTGGCTTCTTCTGATGACAACAGCTGATGTGATGTTTCCGAACACTACAGTATATGTGAATATTTCGATCTGGTTGACTAAGTATATCGGTTACTTAGGATTTATTACATATAGATTTGACCCATTCTTCTAAAACGAGTTCTGACCCCTTTTCTTAAATTTTTTTCAAACTTAAACTCCCATATAAGATTACCAGACACTTTATTCAAAAAAATTCGAAAACATACTTATACATAGTTTACAAAAAAACAAAACAATCACAGATCATGGTTTAATACAATTTCCTCTTAGTTGTTCTCAATTTTTTATGTTTGTCTTGTGTGTGTGTACTGGGCAAAGCGAGATTCATTTTGAAAATAAAATCACAATCTAAAGTGTTTTCTTTATTTACACACATACTACATAGATTTATTTAGTTTTATTTATAGTCTTTGATTAAAAAAATAAAAAATAAAAAAAAACATATAAAAGCCGAAATCATAATAATTCAATGATCTTAATAATAAAAACAGAAACAGGATATATCACATATCAATGATAAAAAAGAAAACAACAAAACAAATAAAAAAAATAAGAAATAAGAAAAGAAAATACTTCATATCATAATTATGTGTTGAAAAGGCCGCGTTTATAATTTCATTTCTCATCTCTATATACCCAGGCTACAACAGTATGTATATATAATATTATTGTTGGTTTATTGTAATATTCAACAACATCTCAAACGAAATCAAATGTATTTTGTTGAATGAATTATACGCGATTTTGTTGTTATGAGAATTTCATTCATCATCAATGGAAAATTTGACTTGATGTATCAAAATGAAAACACTTTGTAACTCACTTCGATCAGACAAAAATAATGTTCACACACACACATAACTACCCAAGAAAACACTTGTAAATATTCTTTGTGCGCGGTGGTTTGGTATTTTTAATTATGATGAAATCTTTATGGAAATTGAAAGTACAGTGTTGAGATGTTACGAAATGCTCTCTCTCCATTATGTTTTATGATATGATGTGCCGACCCATTGAATATATGAAGTGGATGTGAATACGCAATTCGCCTCTTCACTGAATTTTTTGATTATTCATATTATGAAATGTAATATATAAAATTAGGGCTGAAGTTGGATGCTGTGTGGCTTGGAATTTTAATAGCTGAATACATTTTGAGATCGTTATATATATGATAATAATATCACGATTTGTTGATGCTGCTAAAAAGATTTTTGTACTTTAAAATTTTACTGGAAATTTATTTAAAATAAAATTTGTGCTCATATATCATGAGTATGAATACTGATATTGGATTCTTTAAATTATCATCAATTTGTATGTTGTTATTGTTCTTGTGGGACATGATGGTTTGTTATGTCTGCGTCACGAAATTATATATTGAGAACAACAATGTCATTACGCATATAAATGATAGTAAATTGGTGGGACTATATTTTGGTAAATTTACCTATTTTTTGTAAATATGGTGGCATCAAACAATAAAATTTCATTTTATTTTACAATTTTGTCAAACATTAGATAAAACGATTCAACGATTTTAATTCTAAGTTTTACCATCAAATGTTTTTTACTATATAGATGTTGAATTACTATATAGATTGCCAAAGAGTGATGCTAATTGTGTTTGTTAATCTTGGCTTCAGATGTCTCTAGTAACCAGTTGAATGACATCAGTTGTCTTAAATGACGGCCTGAATTGCCTCGATTTCTGAGAATTTCGAAGTTGATTTTTGATTTATGATATCCGTAACATTTATCATCTTGCTCAAGTTGAATGACGTCAAAACGGAAAGTTTAAAATCGCTGCTGAATGTCTTATATCCTGTCACTGTAACTATATCATCTTTGAAGATACAGTTTGAATGTATAGCTCCAGAATTCCCTCACCATGAATGGATGTAGTTGCGGTTTCAAATTACATTACAAGTTGTTCTAATGCTAGTTATAAAGATCCATGCGTCGTATCTGTGCAATTCAACCCAAATAGTGGTGATTGATCTCTGAAGTACCTGGCAGTTTGTTGGTATTTTGGTATCCTCCTTGAGTAGCTGCATTTCAAATCTGCTTTCATTAGAGCTGTAGTCATACAGTGGCTGACGTTTGTTTCAGAGATGTTCTCCATTTAGATAAGCACAAGCGTTGAAATCATGAACGGAGAGCGGCTGGTATGTAACTATATATCCTGTCCTGATGGCTTTTTATCATCAAATAATTTGAATACGGAATATATACATACTTTCCTTGATGTAGCCTGGGCACCGGATTATATTATAAATGTGTAACGGGTCCTCTGTACCAACGAAATTTTAACCTCGAAATTATGATTTCTCGCATTTTTATGGTTTTGTCGGTGGTGATTTTATATATAGGAGTTATATCTTTATTACAATATAGTATGTCTTGGCAAGTTGGTGTGGTGTCAAGATGAGCTGACTAAGTTTGCCTTGGTGTACATACTTCTGTTATAGTATCGATTACTGCTATGATTGGAATGTGCGGAGTTTCATCATTTCCAACATTTCTAGTAAATTCTACGTGAAATATGAGGTATATCATTATTTGTTTAAGTGCTTCAAATCTCTGATTTGTTTCTTCGTGGCCGTGCTTGATGATGTTCACTGTTGCTACAAAAGCTTTTGGTGATGCTTTAGATTAACGTTTGCTATTCTTGCCTTATAGAAGTACGAAAAACAGCTCATTGGCTATGGTGCCAATGAAGTTAAACGGTGATCTTTTTTGACGGGCTCTTTTATTTTTTCCTAATATATTCAGTATTTCGTTTTGCTCTTTTAAGTCGATGTCGAGGTTCCGTATTTGGATGAAATTAATCCATAGTGTATCGTATGTATATACATAATATGTAGACTTGGAGTGCGTTCGTTATATTTTTACATAATTCATTTAGCTGCCGAGTGGATTTTTTCAGACGATTGAGCTCTGCCGAATATGTTGTTAGATTAAAGAATGTTATTAGTTTCCATTCAGCATTGATCAAACTGCTTTGGCTAATTTTTTCAATGTATAGATGCCTGAATGAGACCAGAACTTAAATATGTGGTATTTGGATCTTGTTTCTGGCACCACCAATCTTTATATGTGGAATATTGACAGTGTGTAAAGCAAAAGATTAGATTTTATGCTTGCTCTGGTTATTCGCCTCTGTGGTAGTTTTTGGGTTTCCTTCTGGTTTGAGTTATATGTGTCCATGCCGTATTGATCTTTCGCTTGTGGCTTGTCAACTGGTACAACGGATATTTTGGTAATTGCTTTTTTATATTGAGCATATCTTGGACCACGATTTGAAACTGCGCGAACCAATCAGTCTGGTTCCGGGTGTAGTTCCGAAACTTTGACGTTCTAGTAGCCAATGTTAATGTATATAAGGATAAGCCATTATTTATATTTTTGAGTGAAATCTGGGTGAACGGTTATGAATTACCTTCATATAATCTGGATGGCTATACATTGTTTGATATTTGTAATGAGACTGATAGATCTTTTAGAGTGTGTGTTTATTTTGATTCCAATTTGAGTTGTTCATTATATGCGTTTAATTTAACTGCGGCGGATTTTGTTAGGGTTGACTGAAATTTGGCTAATGATTTGTATGTTATCTTATGTATTTATAGGTTACATGAGACTACTCCAGTAAATGTATTTATCTGAGAAATTTCAAGTTTTGTTTGCAAAATTAAGTCTGGAAATCTGTTTATTTTTGGTGACATTAATATTGATACTCTTAATTTTCCATCCTATTACGAGGACTATATGATGCTTATGTCTTCTTTTGGTTTTGTGTTTTTGATCAATACTTCTACAAGAATGACTACATCAACATTTACATGTATCGATCACTTCTTTGCTCACCAAAGGTCAAATAATCTTTCATGTCTTTCACCTTCGGCGGTCGATATCAAGATTTCGGATCATCATCTCATCGAGATTTTTGGTTTAAGTTTACTAATGTCTTACCACCATCCCATAACATGAAAATCGGTCACAAAAAGAAACTCTCTTTGAAATGTTAAATGAAGTTTTTGAGAATGTGGATTGGAATTTAGTCTGAGCCTTAATGATCCGTCTTTAGCTGGATCATATAGAGCAATGTTACACTCACTCACGTATGACAAACATCAAACTTCTACAACCATGGATTTCATATTCACTTGCTAGGCGAAGTAAAAAGAGCAACAAATTGAGAATAACATTTAAAAAACATCCTAATAATTCAAATCTACGCGAAATCTATGAGATTAATTGTAATCAAATTAATTTGGACATATAACTAGAAATACATATGTGACATATTATGTTGACATATTGTGAAAAACATCTGACAGTTTTGTTAAAATATAGCACGGGGGATCACAAATATTTTTGATGTTTTGTTTGTTCGGTTTCCTATTTTTATGTTATACAAGGCAAGTAAAAGGCCAACACCCGATTTTCTTTTACGGATAGGGAAGAAATTTTTTTTTGTTTGGAAACATTTTGTATTAAATTTTTTTCTGTAAATCTTATACTTTTTGAGGTACTCGCAAAATAAATTTTCTGCCCAAGGGTCGGTTACTTCCCATTGGCCGACTTACACTAAAATTCACTGGGACCTCCCAATTCATGGGAAAAGTTTAGATATCAAGTTTCAGTTCGATTTATTAAACCATCTGGGCACAGCAGAAGACACATAGAGACATATAAACAGGCAGACACCTCTTTACAAGCCTCTGGTAAACTCTCTTTTGTGAACAATTGTTCAAAAATATTTTTTTTTAATTTTTGTCCCATTACAATTTTGCTTTACTGGTCTTTTTTAATTTGGAAAACTGTAGAATCGATTAGCTTGATACCAGAAAGGACAGTTTAATAACTCGGTCACACTATTTAAAGGAAGGTAAATAAATTCTTGATTAGAGAGCAGTTATGGGGAATAATGCTAGTAACTATCTTCGCACAGTGTTCAGTCTTATAAATCTTGTAAATTTCAAATAATCTCAAAGAAATATTCTTTGGGATTATTTCAAATTCATTCATTATGAATAATCTCTCTCGAAACCAAGAAACAATACCAGTATCGTTCGAAAATTTGAAATATGTTAGAAAAATGCCATTTGTATAAGTCAACATCCTACAAACTCAGCTTAAGCATATCTGTACGTATAGCATAACGTTATGCAAAGTGCAAACCTTTTGGAAACTCCTAGAAATATCGTGTTAGATGAGTACTCTCGAAATGCTTTGTAATCTTCTGAATATAATGAAAATTTTAGAATAATTCCAATAAAACTTGGATAAACTTAAAATCATAGAATAATCTAAAATATACCATGCCTAGCCTTCCCAAAATCATAAATAATCTTGGAAAAAAACGACAATCACGATAATTCGAATAACTTCGTTAGTAAGGAAAGTTAGCCAACGCTATTTATATCTGGAAATCGACAAAAATTCAAAAATCTTGAATTTAAGGAATATCGGCTCCATAAGCTAATTTATTTGAGTGATATACCTACTCAGAATTCCATTCTAAGTTACACTCGAATAATATCGAAAATCTCGAATAGTGCCGAAATCTACAAAAATTCGAATAATAAACTAAAAAACCTCGGTAAGTCCCTAAAAACAGCTCCATAACGCTTTTTAAATTTCGAGTATAATCAATAAACTGAATTGACTCGAATAGGGTAACAAGCAACTTACCGCTATTTAATCCCAGCTATCTAGATTATACTAAAAATCTTAAAACATCGAATTTCGGAAATTTCCTATATTTCAAACTAAATTAGATCGGACAATTTCGAAATCTTAAGGAATCTCGAACAATCTATAAAATATAGATTAATATCTAAAAGGTCAAATAAAGCTCAAGTATGTTTAAAAGCCTGGAAATCAAATAAAATCTTGAAAATCTCGATGCACTGTAATTCGATAGTATACGCAAAACCCAACATAACGTCAAAATTCGAGTCGAATAATCCCTATTTAATCAAGCATTACGAAATATGAGATAATCGACCAGCACATGTAACCCTATTAAATGAAATTATAGTTTTGATGTCTTAAAGTAGTAAATAGGTTGACATTTTGCTGGGAGAACCTAATTTTTGCGACAATTTTTTCACAAACTCTGGGCTAGATACTCGATACTCTGCTAAATTATTGCTAAATTTTCGTATATAACATTTCTAGCAAATTCGTAAAAAATGACTGCTTATCTGGTTGCTTGAGTATCGAGTATCTACCCCTCTATTCAGTATAAATTATGTATTCGGTAAAATTCCGTTCATATCGGATTTATTAAAATGTTTGAATTAATCGGTTAACATTAATCTCTTTTAATTACCCTATCAGTAATATTTCCAACAGCGTGGTGGGGTTTTTTTCTGTTTGTATACAGTTTTGTATTAGGCGTTCCAAATAAAATTGTATATACGTAAAATTGATAAAGAAACCACCCGATTTATTCCATGCAGGATGATTTAACAATTTGATTGATTTTTAGCGCTACACTATATTTGGTAAATTTAGGATCAACAAAGTACAAAGTATTCGAGATCCTTCATAAGATCTGGAATGAGTCTTCCGATCGTTTAGACATTGCGACCGAATCCAAAAAACGAAAGTGGAGATGGTTCGGAAACACATTAAAGAAAACACCAAATGACACAACCCGAATGATATTAGAATGGAATCCGCAATTTATGTGGAAAGGCCAAGAATGGCCTGGAAGGAACGGTGTTAGCTGAAGCGAAAGAACTAGGCAAATCGGCCTAGTATATCAGCGATTCCATACGAAAACCGATCAACGCCTGTCCTGACCCATTTTGTTTTGAACGAAAAACGCTGAAAATGTTCTTTATATAAAATAACTCAACAAATATTTTTTTGTTTCCTTCTACGGTACTGTTGAAAATTTATTTTCTTACAGGACCTTAAACAATTTGTGCGGATCCAGGTAAATTTTAAAACAGACCCTTGTACTTCTTGTTTTTATTATATTGTTTACTGACTCATATTTATGGTTTTAGCATCATTTTACCATGAATCGCCTAAATTTTGGTCTGAAGGTTTTATTGCCTGAGGTGGAAAGGGTAGCTATGTAAATGTGGATTGCAAATCTGAAACAACAAATCAGTTCCGTATAAATATGTTAGATTGGAAAAATTTATTTCATTCGGCATTTTGAGTTTGAACTAGAATTTAAAAACGTGCAAATATTATTCAGTGGTATATGAAAATTAAGTGTGGAAAGTGCCAGATATATAGAGATTCATCAAAAACTCGAAAAGCCAGTCAACATATGTATAATGGATTTAGCCCATACAAAAGGCATTAACTTACCTATAACGGGAAGACAATTTGCATTTCTTGCAATTTTGAGATCTATAAGGTTATATCGAGTGTTGATAATGAATGATCCTCTGATGTACAAAATAATAATTTGGATCGGACTTTTTCATCTGTTTCTTCAACAAGTTCATCAGAAATATCAATTCAGGAGCAATATATTCATGCTGATATTTCTTCATTCAACGACACTTTAAAATCAGTTAACAGTTCTCCTATCATGTATAAGAAAACGAGATGTGACAATTATAAAAAAACAAAAATTTCTAGAAGTTGCAGAAAAAATTTCTAAGGAACTTTTTCAACTACTGTTTAGTACCGGCTTCCGGGCGTGCTGATAATGACACTGCAAACGATAATATGGAATTTATTTAACATTTGCGAGAAAAATTTGAAAGTTCTATGAGAACTAATGAAAAGTATATGATTTTAACATCGCTAACAAAAAGTTGGTCTGTCCAGAGAATTCAAGACAACTTCGGTATATCGTATTATATGGCAAATAGAGCGAAACAAATTCAGGAAGGAAAAGGTCTCATGTCAACCACGAACACCAAATTAGGATGTATAGCTCTCGATCAAGAAACCGCTATGTTGGTACAGAATTTTTATGAAAATGACGAAATAAGTCGGGTGTGTGCTCAGAAGGAACTATTGTTATCAAGCAACGTAGATTGGTTCTTTGTAATTTGAAAAGGCATACCACATATTTAAAAAAACTTTGATCCTTTTCTAAAATAATTCGATAGCCTACAAATATAGTTTTTGTTCTCTCGATGCGTTTGGAAGTTGTGGGGTTCCATTAAAAAATTTCTTAGTTTCTCCTTCAATGTCTTCATATTTTTTTACCAATTGACCAAAAAATAAATCGCTCATTTCGTGTTATTTCTTAATTAAGTCTCGAAACCAGAACATTTGAACCAATGCGAAACTGAAAATAACAATAACGTTTGGTTTAATTTTTTGTTATTTTTCAAAGATGCTGTTATACATATTTAATTTGAAAATGGACGGTTGGCAAGTTTACTAAATGAGGATGTCTAGTTTCTAACATTCACCATTGTAGCAAATAGATTTTGATTAACTACACACATAACCCATGTTTGTATATTTAGGCCCCTATTCACAAAATGTAAATTCGCCCTATAACCGTAAAATTTCCGATTAGTACTAAAAAGGAATTGATGAAATTTAAATGGACTGTATAAATGAAAATTATGCTCTGTAAGTTTACAGTGACAAATTTGTTGACGTAAAGCTTCATATCTTGATTTTATTGGCCCATAACTCGGCAGAGTACCTAACAATTTTTCGACATGAATTTTTTAGGAGGTACTACTCTCGATACAAAGCATCTACATATTTACATGCAAAAATTCAAGATGATTTAATTTGTAGTTTTTGAGATTTTCACTAAAAAATTTTCTATTACGATTTCTTTGTGTGCTTAACAAAACAATAAGTATCTTTGATGGGGTCTGTAATTTTTATAAAAATAACTTTTTTTCTTCAGGCTTGTGGTTAAGTTTTGTGGAACTGAAAATGAGTCCAGAAAACAACGTCTGAACTTATATAACTACACATTTGAGAAAGTGTTCATATTCTTGTGAGATTTCTTAGCCCCCCCCCCCCCCCCCGACAATGGTCTATGGGACGCCATAATTCCAAGGAACGTCTTGCCACCGGCAATCCTCTTCACTCTTTACTAAAATCAAAATAAACACCTTACACATACCAATAAACTGAAGGTATAAAGTGATCATTTATCCCATTTAAGTGTGAATTTTTAGGCTACCAAATTACAAAAGATGGCTGACGAAATATAAAAACCAAATATCCGCATTTATGCATTATATTTTGACGAAACCCGGATTTAATTCTCGGAAAAGACATCTTCGGATCGTATTCTGTGAAAAATAGATTACTTACCGGTCTATCAGGTAACCTGGAAAATATCTCAAATGTACATTCTCCTGCATTTAACTTTAAAGCAAGAATGAGTGTTATGGTTTGATTTCTGACATTTTGATTTATCAAAGGCTACTATTTTTCTTACAGTGACGAATTCAAATGTATTTATTTACAGTGGCGAAGGTTCTACAGTTTATGAATACCAACTTTTAGTATTCTGTAACTTTTGCTCTATAAACAATTTCCGTAAAGTTACAGCTACAGAATTTTCACATTTTGTGAATAAGGGCTTAAATTTGAATAAAGCAAACAAATTGAAAAAGTGGTTATCTCCACGGAAATATTATTATGCTCGACTATAATTGGTTTGTATAGGATGGTGATGTGCTAACATTCTGCCTTACCAGTTTTCTACCCTACCCAATAAAGACATCATTAAGAAAAAATAAAACGTAAGGAAGCCAATCAAATTGAAATCAACAAGCTTTTATTCGAATTCACATAAAAATATTCTACCAATTCGTACGTAATTCCATTACTAATTATCAACATTGAAGCATATTTATATTTATAAATAGAAGTACGACTAAATTTGAACGCACTTAACCTTAAGTTTAAAAAAATCTACAAAAACCCAACCCAATAATAATTTAACACGATCCGAAAAAAAATTACCCAATCTCCCAAACTTCATAATATACGAGAAGGTACAACATATATTTCAACATAAACGAGTGTAGACGACTGAAATTAAAAATGTAGAAAAGCCAAAATAAAATTCAAAATAATGAACTAATTACATACTTCAAACGTATGTTAACAACTTCCATTCAATCAAATTGTAATAATAGTAAAATATATTCATTAAATTAAACA
>CAUVYM010000552.1:0-76830 GCA_963556165.1 Tipula helvola
AGTATGAAAGCAAAATTAAATAAAAAGCAAAGTGTTCTTTCACTAAATTGAATACAACTGTATTGTGAATATGACGATTTAGTTTAGCTTTATAATTTCTGTATTTAAAGGTTCATTTTTTCGTTCACATTTGTCAGGAGCTCATTGGCTGGCTTTGTCTGAGCGAAGCGAGGGTAACTCCGGTTAGTAAATAATAATACAAATTATTCCGACAATTGTACTTATCTCATTAAACATCAAATATCTACCACCTTAAATTTGAGAAGGTTAAATCATGAAAAAGCGAAATAAAAAAACAATTCCGCCGTAAACCTTTTTTTTGAGAATGCAAATAACTAATAAATTAACATTAAGATTATCATATTCCCACTCGTAAATCATGAAGAGCGATTTTCCATAAATAATTTAAATTAATAAAAATGTAAAAGCACGCGTCAATTCATACGCCATTCATTGTATATGTTAATTTATAATATTAACCGTTATTATGCAATTCTACCATACTGTAAACTATTTATAAAAATTGCATAATGTCACTCTGGAAACGGTGCAAAAATATACGTGAAACCGACACTGTACCCACCGACACACCATTTTTTGATTAAAGTTGATATACAAATTATATCCAACAATCATCTAAAATTGTTGAATACTAACGAGTTTTCTTCTTAATACGCTTTTTCCGTCTTAAACCAAAACATCAAACAATAACATTAAATTAAACTTAATTAAGAACTATATATAACTGTACATGTACACACAATTTGTCCATTGTGATAATAACATTGAGGTCACAGTTTTAGTTGAGTTTAAACTTTGCGACGAGATACATCATATAACGGGAACAATAATAATAAAATGGCAAAACCAATTTTATACTATACCCCATTTAGTCCACCGGTTCGTTCCGTTCTGATGACGGCCAAAGAAATTGGCCTCGAATTAGAATTGAAACACATCGATTTATTTAAATTGGAACAATTTTCTGATGAATTTCGTAAAATTAATCCGCAACATACGGTACCAACGTTACGTGATGGTAGTTTTGTCCTATGGGATAGTCATGCCATTTGTACGTATTTGATTGGAAAATATGCAAAAAACGATGCATTGTATCCGGCTGATTTGCAGAAAAGGGCTCGAATTGATCAACGATTACATTTTGATTCTTCCGTTATGTTTCCGGTAACACGAAATTTAATTGTGAGTATATATTAAATATTGTGTGCGTGTTTGCTACCATATTTTATATTTCGCAGGAAAAAATTATGTTCCTTCATGCGAAAGAAATCCCCGAGGAGCATAAAATTCGTTTGGAAAGAGCATACGAATTTTTGGAAATATTTTTGCAACACGATTTTTATTTGGGTGGTAACGAATTAAGTGTGGCCGATTTATGTTTAGCCCCAGTAATCGCAACCGTCAAAGAAATTTTACCATTTAATGAGCTGATCTATCCAAAATTGTGTGAATATCTACATCGTATGAAAAAATTGGATTATTTCGATGAGGTGAACAAATTGGGAATTGAGGCGACCCACGATATGTTGCGGAAAAAATTGGTGGAAAATAAGACGAAAAAATAGTAGCGATCTGTAATTTGTTAATTAAAAGTGAAATAAATTTTTTGTATACGAAGAAGAAAATTAATATTGATTGGGGAGAAAGAGAGAGAGAGAGGTGTGGTTGCAAATAAATCATCAATCACGTATACACCCAGTGTCAGCAATTCATTAATCTTTTAAATGGAAAAAAGTTTTACTTCAATTAGTTCAAATTCATTATTTCAAAACCGATTTTGATGTTTTCAAAACTTCCTCGTTTCAAGTGAGCAGTCTAACTATACTTATATACCAACCTTTGAATCAAGTCACCCATTCAATTCAGCACCAAAACCCAACACAAACAATATTTTAAAATTAATTTTCTTTAGTGTGTCGTTCGCTCGCTTTTATTTTTCGTTTGTTTGTTGAAAATTTATGATTTT
This sequence comes from Tipula helvola, assembly GCA_963556165.1. Classification (NCBI taxonomy): domain Eukaryota; kingdom Metazoa; phylum Arthropoda; class Insecta; order Diptera; family Tipulidae; genus Tipula; species Tipula helvola. The sequence goes on from CAUVYM010000552.1 coordinate 1,988, forward strand.
CCATTTTTCTCTTCCGATTTTACATTTTTGTTTTATTTTGTTTCACTTTGAATGTTGACATTTTGATGGAAACTTTTCTTCTTTTGTTATTTAATTTTATACTTTTCAATTTGCTATTGCCACCGTGGTTGTAGTCGCCTAACGTTTTTTTTTTTTTGGGGGCGAAAACATTATTAAGTGGATTTCACGTCGGATAAAAGCGAATAAAAGTAAATTTGTTACATTGTGCTACTGTGTATGTGTATATTATACCATTACACCATAAGCAAATAAATTCGAGATGAGATAAATTGGATTTAATTGAAAAATAAATCCAACTTCTTCATTTGAATCACGACTGTATGTATGCACATATACGATGTGTGTCGGCTACGTATGTCGCCATATATATATAAACTATAAAATGGTTGGTTGGTAAAAATAAAGATTTTTCGACTATTTTATAGTTTAATTTAAATTACTTCCGGTATTTTAAACAATAAAATGGTCGTATATCAAGATGATATATGGTAACGTAAGTACTTGGTAGTTTATGCTGAATGCATGAATTGGTTCATTGTTCTGTTTTATCATATAAGGCTTTAATTTGCCTATATATAGAAACATGGAGATTAGGGGATACTTTAAGCACATAAGTCAAATATTAATTAAAACAAAGGTTTTAAAAATTAATTTTATTTGATCAATATGCCGTTTTAAGTGTTTCCCATGTAGGTACGTACATTTCTGGTGAAAAAAATTAGCTAAATGGGGCTTACCAACGTAATGTAACCAAAATAGTTCACAGGACAAAATTTTAATCTTCAGGGTTACTAACCTAGTAATCAATTGGTTATGTATTCAATTCATGTAGCTAACTGCGCTCTGTAAATGTTTGTACCAGAAATGTAATATGTATACACCTTGACGGAACTAACTTTGTCGGTACCAATTTTAAACTGCTCAAACTTCACTATGTATTGTAAACGAGTCAAACCAAAAGCAACTTAGTATCTTCAGTTTTTCAAAACAATCAAATTGTTTGGGCATTTGTTCCACCAAATTCACCTCATGTTAGGAGAATAACGAATCTGCAAAATACCACATTCGATGGATGATGAGGAACGTCAACCTGTGATACAAGGAGTTTAACATGCTCATGAAATAAGTCTAGTCTAGTTAGTCGACCACTGGCAACACCGGCTAATTAATCTAGACTACGCGAAAAGGAGGCAGCTGGTAATTAATTTTCGAGGGGATGGCCGAGAGAATTGTAGTACACAATAAATAATTAATATTCTATTTATTTATTTAAAATAATTTACCTACACCAAACTTTTTTATTTAATCACCACCATGTGTTAGGCGGGCAACACAATAAGCGGCTTGTTGTCGCTTTGAAATCCGAAAAGAGACTGATGAGAATTAAAGATAATTAAATTACCTTCCACCATTGAAATGGAGGTTAGGACGAGTACCAATATTATGGGCTTGTTCGAGTGGTGTCTATTAGAGCAGTTAACGGATTTTTTAAGAGAGAGAGTGAACAACAATTGTTGCCCGCTTCCATTTCGATCTTTGTGGTATTTTTGTGTTCAGAAACATTTTGTTCGCTGCTCAGTGATTTTCAGCTTTACAAATAAAAAATCTAAGAAGTTCGTTTTATCTCTACAAATTGCAAAGGTGATGAATTTTCCTTCACTATTTAACCCCTGTTGTACGACTGACCCATCTACCAGAGAGAAGCCAAATATAAAATGTAAAAATTTGTATAAATTCATCCCTTAAAGTGTCATATCTGGAAAGTGGTTCACTAGGAGTGCACAGCCAATTGTTATCCTTGGACAAACGATCATCACAAGTGAAACTTGTGGGTAGCCCCGGAAAACTTGTTTAAATGAAAAGCCTATACGAAATTTAAAAATTTGTATAAATCCAATCTGTGATGTATCATGTCTAGAAAGTATGTTAATTTGTGTGCCCCGCTCACGGTTATCCCTATAAAAATTATCCAGATAAGTTTCATGTGAGGAGCCCGAGAAAACTCTGTCCACCTTTGGAAGATTTTGTCCATTTTATTGTATCCTAAGAACAATGGCTAATCGGCGAATTTCGACACGATAATAAATTTGCAAAATGTTTCAAGGCAGAACTTTTCGTTGAGTGCCGCCAATTCTCAACAGGATCAATTTCGTCGAGAGCGAGAAATTTTGTTCATTTTCTACCTTTTTTATTTGTAAATCGTGATTTTGGGAACTCTTTAAAAATTCCATAGATTAAAATCTATAGATTAATGGACGTTCTAATAAATTCCAAAAGTCTCCCGGGTATAAGAAGTTGTTTTCCTATTTTTTATAAGAAGTTGTTTCCTAAGTTCTATTGGTATTGGCAGAAAGGCATAACATCTTTGAAAATTTCATTTAAAAATTTGAGACGTTAAAATACCGGGTGTTTCTTTTAAACTGAGACGATCAAATATCTCGAAAAATAGGCACTCTACGGAAAAAATGTCCATAATCAAAATTTAATCATACTGCGGGGGAAATACATTAGTGCAAAAAAATAGTCCCCCACCCCCCGTTTTGTAGGTGGGGCGGGGGTAACTTTTAAACTAAGATAGGAAGCCTTATTTTTTATTGCAGATACGGATTCTATGACTAAAAGTACGTATGATTTGAATGAAATATTTTGTTCGGTTCATGATAGATGGCGTTGTAATCGACGAAATGCAATTTTTTCAATTTCTTCTTCTTAGAACACACGCATTCGATTCTGCAATACGTTTGAAATAAAAAACATCACGTTTTCATTGGAAATACTCGAAATTCGTCATCAAAACAATTTATTCAGTTTTGTAAATCACATTTAACGTTTGTGTTATTTCTTATCTTCATGTTTTTCGTAATTGCAAAATAAACGATAAAATACTTTAGAATGGACCGTTTAACTGTGCCAGAGAAAATTGAAATGGTTCTGGTTTATGGAGAAGCTGGCAGAAATCTTGAAAATGCTGTTGCTATTTACGCTCAACGTTTTCCGGATAGGATTCGTTCACGTGCTTCATTTGGCCGTACTATCAAACAATTTATTGCTGATGGAAATGTTCAACCGAAAAAGAGGACCCGTAGAGCAACAGTCACTGGAGAAAATAATGAAATTGCTGTATTGGCTGCAGCGACTTATAATCCTCATGTTAGTACACGAGAAATAGTTCGCGATTCCGGATTGTCCCTCACCAGTGTTTGGAGAATTTTAAAACGGCACAAGTATCACCCATATCACGTGTCTTTACACCAAGATCTTCATGGCGCTGATTTTCAAAATCGGGTAACTTTTTGTCAATGGGCACGTGAACAAATACAACAAAACCCCAATTTTTTTCGTTGCGCAATGTTCTCTGACGAATCGTCTTTTACAAGCCATGGAACGGTTAATCGACACAACATGCATTATTGGAGTGTTGAAAATCCACACTGGCTTCGCCAAGTTGAACATCAGCGCCCTTGGACTGTCAACGTGTGGTGTGGAATAATTGGCAACCAACTCATCGGCCCCCACATTATTGAAGGCAACTTGAATGGTCAAATGTACCGAAACTTTTTGGAAAATGAACTGCCAATATTACTTGAAAATTTGAACTTAGAATTGAGACGGAACATGTGGTTTCAACATGATGGTTGTCCTGCACACTATTCGTTGGTAGCACGTGAGGTACTTGATCGTGATTTCAATGGTCGCTGGATCGGTAGAGCTGGTCCGATAAATTGGCCCGCCAGATCACCAGATCTTACTTCGCCAGATTTCTTTTTGTGGGGCTATCTCAAAGACAAAGTTTACAAACAAGAACCAACAACACGTGAGAACATGATTGAGCGAATCAGAAATGCGTGTGCTGAAATTCAACCAAACACACTTCTCAGTTGTGTACAATCATTGAAAATGCGTATTAATAAGTGCATTGAAGTCGCAGGCCATCATTTTGAACACTTATTTTAAGCTAAAATTATTTTATTCACCTGCCATTTACATTAATAAATTGTTTTGATGACGAATTTCGAGTATTTCCAATGAAACGTGATGTTTTTTATTTCAAACGTATTGCAAAATCGAATGCGTGTGTTCTAAGAAGAAGAAATTGAAAAAATTGCATTTCGTCGATTACAACGCCATCTATCATGAACCGAACAAAATATTTCATTCAAATCATACGTACTTTTAGTCGTAGAATCCGTATCTGCAATAAAAAATATGGCTTCCTATCTTAGTTTAAAAGTTACCCCCGCCCCACCTACAAAGCGGGGGGTGGGGGACTATTTTTTTGCACTAATGTATTTCCCCCGCGGTATGATTAAATTTTGATTATGGACATTTTTTCCGTAGAGTGGCTATTTTTCGAGATATTTGATCGTCTCAGTTTAAAAGAAACACCCGGTATATTAGTTATGCATACGAAGCTTGCGTCAGTCTTAGATATTGATATACCTTTTTCAAGTCAAGTTAAACATTTTTCAAACCAAATTAATGAATATTCAAATCAAATTAAAACACTTTTTTCTACAAAACATTGGTTGATTGATTGATTGATTTGAGTGAACGATCAAGACTAAGCAAGGCTCCAGGTAAGACGCCGGGTCCACCGTACATCCTTTTTACATATAACAAAACCGAAGGAAAGGGAAGGTATGTCCCTCCCGCACATATACATATAAAAATCAATAAGAAACAAGTTTGATTTATGTACGTACCACGATCAACTCACCACTCGCACAACTCACCACTCGCACAACTCACCACTCGCACAACACCAAACACCTTCACTCCTTCAACCAAAAACACCTTTAAGCTTTGAATAATCCATCCTTTATTAATAATGATCCTACGGTGAAATGATGAAATGTTCTACGGTGTGAACAATAAGTTGATCCACCGTATATAAAAGACAGCCAAAATTAACCTTACCAAAGCAATATAATAAAAAAAAATAACCAAACCAAGATCAAACAAGATAAAACAAGAAAAGATTTTCAGAAGGAACTATTGTGTTTATGTGTGTAATGGCGTGTTCGGTAGCACAAAACTAATTAAAACGCTACCTTACAATATTCACAATTTATTTATTTAATTTAATAAATTAATTTATTTTGATTTAGTTAGATAAGATAAAAAGAATCAGAAGGATTTTTTTATTATTAAGTATAATAATTTTACAATATTTAATTTTATTTTTCACCACTGAATCGAAATCGATGATGTGTAAGCGAAAAAGTAAAAAAATGGAATGACAGACGGAAAATAAAACATGGTCAATTTTACGTACTGCGCATAGTAGTAGTAGAACGGGTGGCGCAGAATATGCTGCAGACAATTGAGTCGATACTGAATAGGAGATGGCGCGCGGTTTGATACGGAAAATATAAATTCGAAAATGAATTGTATTTTCCGTTGAAATATATTTATTTGATATTTTTGTAACTACTTATCTCGTGCGGAAAATATATTTAGTTGATATATTTTATTTGTAGCAGTGGAATGAATGAACGAGATAAATAGTGAATGAGTGAACCGCTACAGGACTCCCCCGCAAGTGATTTCCCCTCCCTAGGGAATGACTGAATGAGTAGTGGCAATACGGACGGTTTTGTATGTTCGAGGACTTGATGATAGATCAGCCGAACAGAGAATTCCATATGCCGGTTTGAGTCGATCGATTGAAACGTTATGGTTTTTACCATTAATCGAAACGACGAATTGTTTTCGAAGGCGTCGAATGACTTTGAATGGACCTTCATAGGGAGGAGATAATCCCGTGCGAACCTTGTCTGTTCTAATGAAAACAAAATCACAGTTATCGAGTGATTTCGGAACAAAAACGTCATCTTGTTTGGATTGACGTGTTGATTTCGGTACAAGGTTTTGCATGGTTTGTCGCAGTTGGTCGATGACTGTGTCAGTAGTTGGGATAGGTGAAAGAGGATTTTCGATAAAGAACTCACCGGGTAGCTTGATGGTTTGACCATAAACCATTTCAGCTGGTGAGCACTTCAGATCTTCTTTCACTGTTGCTCGGATTCCAAGAAGAACGATTGGTATTTCCGAGCTCCAATTAGTTGTATTGCTTCTGGCCATTAGTGCGGCTTTGAGTTGCCGATGGAAGCGTTCGACCATGTCATTGGCTTGAGGATGATAAGCCGTTGTACGTATTCGATGAGATCCGAGGAGTTTTGTTAACTCTGTAAATAGCTTAGACTCGAATTGCGTTCCCTGATCGGTTGTGATATGAAGGGGCACGCCGAATCGTGATACGTAATTATTGATAAATAGTGAATGAGTGAACCGCTACAGAACCTTCTGGTTTTATTTAAATACATATACAAAATCAAAATTTCCCTTACCGAAGCAAATCACATAATAAATAGTATGTATATCAATATAAAAGCACAACAAACATTTTTTTTCGAGACTCACTTCGACTGCCGTCGTATAACTTTCCATGTCACTGGAATACAGTCGAGACTCACTTCGCCTGTCCCACCCGCAACCGGCCACAGTCGACTCAGAGACTGGCCTCAAAGCGGCCACTGCCAACACCTCTTCGGTGAACACAAAGCTGACTCGGTCAATGTGCCAGACATGTATCGATCTGGTACGGTGGAAAGTGAGGGAAGACTAGAGGTACTTATCAGATATTGGTCGAAGCCACTGCTCCCAACCTATCTGGTGTGTGCTTCGATCCTTCCTGTCAACGCTGCCCATCTGTCTAGTGCGGTACAAACTGCACATTCACTCGCTTGCGTTACAGACATCTTAATTCAGCTCTGTCTGCAACACAGCACACTTCAGTGAAGGATGATTACCTCTTATCTTTCTATCAGGTGTGGCCCTCGACGAACATCATCCTTCACCGCTACTGACGCAGGCACCGACCGACAACAAAACACCGATCACATCACCACCCTTTCACTCTGTCTCGGCCCATCGACTCCGTTAATGAATCTTACAAGTTAATACATTTCAACGGAGCGATCGCCACGCCACATTCAGCATATCTGAACACAAAGACAGACCGAAACCAACCATGTTTCGCAGGGAGGGAAAATCACTTGTGGTGGAGTCCTGTAGTGGCTCACTCATTCGTTCTCTGCTACAATGTATCAAATACATACACTAGGGTCCGAGCTCACCCAATCACCACTACAACGTTTTCACGCCGCTCAACGTTGTCGCTTCGCATTCACTATATAATAAATTGCTCTGGTGTATTGGGTTGAATTCCCCTTACAAATCTGCTGTACCAATCACAGCACGAAAGACACAAACTAAAATAAAAACCTTTTTTTTTAATTAAAAAAAAACAATTATTGTGCGACAATTCGAATGTCAATCGTTTCTCTGATTTTGAACAAAAAAAAACATTTTTTTACCAGCGATGATTTGTTTTATCTTCGAGCGCGTAACAGTGGTGACAAGACAAGTAATAAATTATAAAAAATTGTGCAACAATAAATATAACATATAACAAACGATAAATTTGTAACAAATACCTAAATGTATAATAAATATTATTCGTGTAATATTATAAGAAATATAAATCAGTTTATTTACATATAACTAAAAGTGGGTTATTTACGTGTATCGTGTATCGTATGTACAATTAAATCGGGCGTTAACAATATACGTAATTAACGACCCGATAATACACAATACATATCACATATACATACATATTTAGAACATTATATGTGATATGAAACTACCTTAATAACGATACTAGACCGGTACCGTTACTCATTTTCCACCATGTTTCCTCACGTTTGCCGCTTTCATTTAATTCACTACGCTAAACAAAATTTTTCAACACTAATGAAAATTATGGAAATGGTCGTAATTGTAACCGAAAACTGAAATCGAAATTCCCACGGTATATTTCAACAATTTGAATTTACACCTCAATTCACCTTGTTAAAGTTAGCCGAAAGTTTCCAGCCGAATGCAGGTTACGTTATTAACATTCCAGCCGAAAATAAAAAATTTTGTGGTTATCAGCAGAAATTAAATAGGATACAATAATATGGATTGTAATAAAACGTTTTGTAAATAGTCTTACGTGGAAAACTTCCTTTAACCTAATCGCGGAAAATATCGGAAAATCAGAAGAATTCACAAAATTGGAATAAAATCAACCTCTAGGTTTAGAGGGTATATCTGAAGTTGAATCGTTTTTCTTGGATTTGTCAATAGCTATCCCAGGAACAAATTTAGTTTAAGTTTCTCGTGGGAAATCTCGGAAAATTCGATTTTCCAAGAATATTGACAATTGTCACATCAATGTAATCCATTTCCAGACATAACACTCTAGTCTAGAGGCTGATTTTGATTTTAAACATTTATTTCTTACTTTCGGCTGGAAACATAACTATTGACAAGAGTCACATCAATATGGTAAAATACATCTCCAGTTATAACACTATAGAGGCTGACTTTATACAAATTTTCTAATGATTTTTGCAAAATTGAATTTTCCGAGATTACCCACGGGAAATTGGAACTGAATTTTTTTCCTGCGATAGTCATTGACAACTTACATTAATGTAATCCATTTCCAGATATAACACTCTAGAAGCTGATTTTATACATTCATTTCTTACTTTCAGCTTGAAACTTTCTTAAATTTTCCGAGATTTCCCACGGGAAACTTGAACTCAATGTTTTCCAGCGATAGCTATTGGCAAGTCACATCAATAAAATACGTCTCCAGACACAACACTCTAGAGGTTGATTTTCTATAAATTTTCTAATGATTTTTGGAAAATCGATTAATTCATTTCCAGAAATAACAATCTAGAGGCTGATTTTATTCCAATTAAAATATTTTTTTGGGTTTTGCGAGTTTTGAACCAGCTTTTAACATATAAGAATATTAACAAAGGTCTTCATGCTATTCATTCATCCTTAGTAATTTTTAGGCTAATCACTACCGATTAATATCGACTTAATTTTTTATTTTCGGCTGGGATAACACAATCTGCATTACCGATTTTTTTACTTTCGCCACGACTTCTGCATAATATAAAATCTTATTTTCTACTCCTTGTGGCATCTATGTGGGCTCTGATGGAAATGTTTTTATTTATTAATTTCGAGAGCATTTATTTGGTCCCTTCACAATGCATAATCTGGAAAGGGGTTTATCATTAAGAATCTAATTATCATCTAATGATAAAAGTGCTTCAGAACGCACAAGGCACAACATTAAGCACACCATTTTCCGAATAGCTTCTCTACTTTTTCGTTTAAGCTGAGTAGGTAGTTAACTGTTAAGTATGATGAATTTCACCTTCGTATGACTGAATAGAAAATATTTTTTTTTTTTGGATATAAATCCATATAAGATTCGGTTTTCATTTTTTTTTATATTTAACAAAAATATCGGTTTCCCACTCAATCTGTCAAAATTCAATAGTGTTCTTTGTATTTAAAAAAAAATCGTCTTCGATTAGATTTGACCAACTCATGATAAATAACTAACAAGAATGCTTTAACATACTTTATAGTAACATTCGAGGATCCAAACATTTTTGACCCAAAGAAACATTTTTAGCAATCGCTTCTGCAAACACCGATATATTACTCGAATCGATAAACGAATCGAGCGGCATATTAGTTACTTTAACAAACCGACCTTACTTTAAGTACCGAATTTAAATAACGTGTCAGCAAGTGACTTAAAAATTACGATTTAATTCTGCTAATCTAAAGCTAAATAATAAAACAAATATTATTTCAAATTAGTTAGTTAGAATAACTAGATAGTGTGCGTCGCTGTGGAAAGCTTAAAGTGATGAGTGACTCAACGTGTAATATAACTCGTTGAGAAATTGAAATTTTGACCTATTTTGGCCTGAATTAAAGTTTTGAAAACTGAATTAAACCCCAAGCGAAATTTATTCATTTTAAAGATGTTTCCCTCGGACTTAATTCGACCCTTCTAATTTTTGTGTTTATTTACTTTTGTAGTTGTTCTGAAATGATTTTTTTAATTTCATTGGCCTATCAAACCAAGATTGTAAAATAGAATCGATGGAGCCAGTTTCTAAAAATCTTTCTGAATGGGACAAATTAGATACACACAATATATCCCGCCATAAATTGCAAACCTGTTAACCAGTTTTTTTGTTATATTCTACATACCCCACACGCAAACTCAGCAACGGTATGAGCAGTACCAATAATAAAGCTCACCCAAGCGCGCTGTGTGGCACATAGCGCCATCCTGTTGGAACCACATGTCGTCTGTTTCCATATCATTCAGTTTAGGCTTCAAGAAGTTGCCTATCATCGATCTGTAGCGCTCACCGTTGACGTTTATGGCAATGGCCAGTTTCGTTTTGGAAGAAGTTCGGACTGATGAGACAATTCAACGAGGTATACCAGCTGTTTGAGATCTGCACATAATTTAACAAAACAGTCTAGTGTTGAAAATCGTTGCCGGTTTCATGTCAAACAAAACATCACCAAGAAACTAATTCAAACAATATTTACAGAAAATCGTCAATCTCAATCGGATAGGCCTTCCGGAACTGATACATCGGACGTCTTGCAGATTGCAGCCAATTCTGTCCGCAACAATCCTGTAATAAAGAATAATAATATGTATTTCTAGCGAGGGCATTAGATAGTCTTATGTAGTCACGGTTTAAAATTGATAACTCGCAAACCGGTTAAACATTAAACATCTGTGTCTCATATAAACGATTTTTCGTCAATAATCGAAGCACATGGGGCTCGTACGACTGACCTGTCGTTTCATAATTCCTCAGCACATTCCTAAGATACCCTGTTACACACATAGATTCGCTGATGCCATCGAAAAGGCTTACGGGGCAGCAACTTGTGCAATTCCATTAAAGCAACTTACATTACAACGACTTGTGCTAAGTGCAAGACTATACATACTCTTAGTAAAACTGTTAGGGAAAGATGGCATTTGTTGTTATTTTCACTGTTAATGATTCTTTCTGCTGGACTGATTCAATGACTACCCGTTGCTGTTTCAATTCGTCATCCAATTGATAGAAAATCTACGTGGTGAATCGAGTTTCAGTCATATAATCTCGATCTAAATCAAAAAACTGGTTTCACATCGAGCCGAATTTAAATCCAGCTAACTTATGTCCGTTACTTAGAATGGGACTCCATTCTTACTTTCTAGCCAGTTTCTTGATCTAGATCGAGATTATATGACTGAAACTCGATTCGCCACTTAGATTTTTTATCAATTAGATGACGAATGTACCCGAGCTATAGACCAAGATTACTGCAGAAAAAGATGACGATTTAATGAAAGACCAAGTAAATATTTCACCACTAGAATGGTCGGAGCTGACTAGGTATAGGTCCAACACCTGCATAAATCCAACTTTAACCATGATATTTTTGGGGATCTATTCGTTTTAAGATTCTCTGAGTTCGAAAAATTGGGTTTCGAAGTGGTGTCTGGCGGTTTGTAGGAGGTCCCAGAGAATTTTAGTGAAAATTGTCCAACGGGAAGTTGCAACTTCTGTGGACCAGAAAATATATATTGTAAATATCTCAAAAAATAAAAGATTTGCAGAAAAATTATTAAATACAAATGGGGGTTTTTGAATCACAAACTGATATTTTGGATAGAAAGGATATATGTATGTAGGTTCGACCTTGCTTTCAGATACGTTTCCAATGAAAAATGGAGATTATTGAATTAGCATTTGAATAGTGCTATAGTTTACAGAACAATGGTTAGTTTGATCGTGTCAAAAACATGCAATTTATTCAACATATATCTAGTTCTATCGCAGCCAAAAATTATGTAAACTCAATAGCTTTGTTAAATAAACCCTCGACAGGCTGCAGTTTAATAAATCCGATTTAGCTAAACTCGGTCAAGTACGCAAAGCAAAGCGATTAGTTAAAATTGAGGTTGACATACTGCGACTAAACTCTAAAAATTCACTAAATCGGATTTATGGAAACCGCAGTCTGCCAGAGCTATAAGAATCATATACTAATCCGTTAAGCGGATTATCGCCAAAACCGCAGAATTAATAAATTGCTGTAAAAAACCTATTTAGTTTTACTTCAGTTTAATTTACATAAACAATTCAACAAAATCATAATTTTGAGTTTATACCAAACAATAAGTTTATAGTTTATAATTCTTGTCTTAATCTAATAAAAAATTCATGATAAGAATTATGAATAAATTATCATAATAATTTATATATTTCTTCTTCTTACGGCTTTTTTGTGTTATATCCTCACATATGTATAAGCAAGCGCATAAGAACCGAAATAATTCTTGGATTTTGCTATTTTTATATACGAGTATTTAAAAGACTTAAATTATTAATCTTTAAGTAATAAATCTTTTATGGAAATTCAAAAAAAAAAATTAATCGAATTATGTATGTTCGTATATAACACAGTGATATCGTACAGTGCACTGAATAAATTGGAAAATCACAAAGGCACGGTGTTCAGGATTATTTTATGTAGATGCTATCATTTTGCAGTGATAAAAGGTGTTACACATCTCAATTTAAGTATGTCTTGGAAATATGATTGCTGTCTTTATATTTTTTGGATTATTTATAAAAAATATTAATCAAGATGGAATGTTTTATCAATAAATATAAAATTTGGAATAAATACCAAGTGAAAAATGAAGAATTTTCTTAATATTAATATTAACCGAATTCTTATATTTTAATAGAATTTAATTAGATTTTTAATGCTATGCGGAATCCATACCATCACATCGAGTTTATGTTTGTAAATATAAATCGCCTAATTGAATAGAAAAAAAACGCATACCATTGCAAATTATTAATTTTCCATTTGATTTAATTTTTCAAACTTCACAATTCATACAAATTTTCGTTTTATGCTACTGTGCACAGTAAATTGCACACCAACAACGACAATTCTGAAAAACCAAATACCATTGAGATATCACTAATGCAATATACACTGGTTACAAAAACACAATTTTTTATTTTTAGTTCTTATCTCCTTCAATAAAAAAGTTTTTCATTCGCTGTGCTAAAAAAAATGCAATTTTTTTTTTTTTTTTTTTTGGGGAAACAGTTGCAACAGAACTAACTAAAATATCCATTTTCCAGTTAAACGACAAGACGAACAATTTCTCTTAAAGCAAAATATTTTTATATTACTAAACTCAAGTACAGTATATAAGTTAATTGAAGAGAGAATGTTGCTGTATTCAAACTTCTTTCAAATACAAAGAATAACAAACGAAGAAGCTTTAAGTGTACTTTTTGTTTGCTATTTAAATAAAATCTATAAGTTTTCGACGAAATTAAGTTACCCGCAAGTATTTAGCACAGTATTTAGTAAAAGTCAATAAAGATGTAAAATTAAAAGCTGTTGGTAGAGATAATAAACTAAATATTTGCTTGATTAGAAATTATTTAACAGTTTTGAAGGGAACGGTTACTATTTTAATAATTCTAATATTTTATTGCATAAGAAATCATCCCTAGTTTTTGAGTTTATTGAAAGTAGAAGTGGCGCCATTTTACGAAAATGTTGATTGATTTTGAATGTACGACCAATCATTTAGCAGGATTTCCCGATAATTCTAAGAATTGTTTACGTCGAGGCCACCGTACATCCTTTTTTACATTTACTTGGAAGGATTGTTGGTACAGGATTGGGATCAACCCGGTTACAAACAGCTTGACAGTTAATTGTTAGTAGTTACATTTATTTCTAATAATTACTTTACTACATTTTTTCTGAAAATTGCTTTCCGTCCTTGGTATCCTAAAGTAAATATAAATTAGTTATCAATTATTCCTTATATATATAATTACGGTATAACAAAGCGCATAATAGCATTTCTCATTCGTCACATGTAAAAGACGAACATAAAGAAAATGCTTAATTGCATTTCCCACACTTGGGAAATGTAACATCATAAAATACTTGACACCTGAGCCAACGGATAAGCATAAGACGCACGCGCAGCATTTTTAATAATTTTAGATTAGAATTAAGAAAATATAATTGATAATTAAGTTAGTTGTAATTTAGAAACCAAACGTGTAACATTGAAAGTTAAATAAAAATTGAAAATATTGTAACATTGAAAGTTAAATAAAAATTGAAAATAAAATATTTTTTTTATGTTCGCGTAAAGACACAACTCATAATTATAATATATATATATATATATATATATATATATATATATATATATATATATATATATATATATATATATATATATATATATATATATAAGTTAAGATTAATAATTCATTAATCTTTAAAAAAAATGTTTTTTATTTGGACTACGTCAGTTTTATTCTAAATCTTTCTTAAAACTAATTATATTTTTACAATTTTTCAATTACAAAAATGTTCTATATCGTTAAAATGCTGATTATACAAGTTTTATGGAAAATTACAGAAATTATATTTATGGGAAAATAAATGAAATTTAAGTGTTAGGAATTTTACTTCTACGCAAAATATGCAATGTTGCGATTTAACTATACATGTTGACTGATGTTAAATATTGATGACGATGGTGATTATGTTGTCTTAACTCTTCCTCCTCTAAAAATCCTCGTCCCGTGGATTTAAAAATTCAGTTGGACTGGTTGTATCCCAAGCGGTACAGGATGTTGATTGGTCACTTCGTTGTTTTTAAACCGGGCTATTCCCTTGCGGCTCTTTGACCTTATTATAAATCCTATAATTACTATAACTATGGTAATTATAATGATAGTGTCCGTGATATTATTTATCTGATGGTATTTTGATAATTTCTGGAGTTTCCCTATGTTGTTTACATGTAGGTCATGTAGGTATTCCAGATTAAGTTTCATCCCTTGTTCTTTAATACTTGTTTGCAATACTGGTGGTAATATTTGAGATGTTCTCTTTTCTTTGTTGGTGAAGATCCATCCTTTTATCTCTACTGATTCGTTTTGGTATTGAATCAAATAGTTGCCTTCTAGATGTTTGGCTGAATTGTTGTATGTTATTGCGCCATGGAAGTTGTTTAGGAAGATAGTGTTGTCAGTTATGTCAGTTATTATTAGTTCCTTTTCATTAAATGTAAATTCCCACCCGGCATCCAATCCTTTCGGTAGTTGAGTAATACAATGATTTTGTTTCAATTCTTGTAATTGGCCGAGGTCACAATTAATGGTTTCTCTCCTGGTTTGGCATTTGCCAATAATCCCATATGATTTCGCACAAATTTTCTTAATTATAATTTTTTTAAAAATAAAACAATGAAAATTCTATTTATAGTCTTAATTCACAATATAATTTAATATTTTTTTTTAATTTACAACTTATTTTTTTTTTATAATAAAGTTCAATTTATTTTTATAAATTTTATATATAATTATTTGAAATAATTTTTTTTAATATAAAGAAAATTCTTACTCTCTTTAAATATTCGCCAAAAATTGTTTTATATTCGCAAAAATGATCTGATGTTATTCGCTTCGCTGTCGCAGAAAAAAGAGACTGATTTAAGCTATAAAATTCACCAAATCGCCGAACTTGATCAGATTTCCCCTTTTCTTTTCGTGGTATCGTTCGCGATTCGCGGTTTTTAAATATATATAGCAATTGTTAAATCCCGCGTAATGAAATAGATCATTTTGCTGAATATAATCTAGTACTTATTTTATATCAGATAATTCGCCCAAATGTATGCATTGTGTTTTTAATTGACATGCGACAGTGACGTGCCGTATTTGTTATTATTAGTTATTACAAAAATTAAAATGAAATAATAACAAATAAATTAAATAAAATTAAAAAATACATTTGTGCGCTGCTAAATTTGGCGATTATTTTAACAATAATTCTAAGATAAGTTTTGAATTCAAATACATTTACCAATAATAATAATAATACATAATAATGATTTGTTTGTTTCTCTTTTTTAGGTTATGTTCTTTAACATAGTCCAGCCCGTTGACGAATATGATCATTTCGTCAACCGAAGAATTAATCCATGGGAAGCTTGCAGATTTTAGTGATTGGCCTTTTTATAACGTTTGATGCAGTTTTAATTGTGACGACTCGAATTAATCCCTTTTCATCTGGATGAACTTCAGTTATTATACCCATCGCCCATTTACATGAAGGTAAATTATCCTCTTTGATTAAGACCAATTCGCCAATTTTGATGTTTTCTTCTTTGTTTTTCCATTTATTCCTTTGCTGTAGATTGTTCAAGTAATCTTTATGGAACCGTTTCCAGAAACTTTGGGCCCTCTGTTCCACTTGCTGCCATCTATTTAAACGAGACGATGCTATATCACCTAAATCGTGTTCGGGTACAGATGCAATGGACGATCCCGTTAAAAAATGAGCCGGAGTTAACGCTTCAAAAGACTCATCATCCTCGGATATTGGACAAAGCGGCCGGGAGTTCAGTATACCTTCAATTTGGCATAGTAACGTAGCCATTTCTTCAAATGTAAGATTACAGTTGCCAGTAACTCGGTTGAGATGAGTTTTGACGGATTTCACCGCTGATTCCCACAATCCGCCGAAATGGGGGGCAGAAGGAGGTATATGATGCCAATTTATTTGATTTTGTGCACAAAATTCTGTAATAATACAATCATTTATTTTGGAATTATTAAATTGATATACCTCTTTCAGCCTCCTGTTGGCACCAATAAAATTAGTTCCGTTATCTGAATAGATATCGCTTGGAACATTCCTTCTCGCTGAGAATCGCTTCAACGCTGCTAGGAAGGCGTCGGTAGTTAGATCAGTGACAGCTTCGATATGTATCGCTTTGGTAACCATGCATACAAAAATTGCGATATATCCCTTTACCATTTTTGCGCCACGGCCTCTCTTGCTGGCTAAAACTATAGGTCCAGCATAATCTATACCACAGTTCGAAAAAGGTCTCGCTGGTGTTATCCGAACCGAAGGTAAGTTTCCCATAAGCTGCTTGGTGGTTCTTGCTCTATTTTTGAAACATTGGATGCACTTTCGGATTTCATCCCTTATAGTTGCTCTGCCGCTCACGATCCAATAATTTTGACGGATAAGATGGGATGTATGTGATGGGCCAGGATGCAGATATTTTTTATGGAAGAAGGAGATTATCATTCTACTCAGGATGTGGGATTTGGGCAGAATGATCGGGTGTTTAAAATTATATGAATAATTTATTGAATTATCCAGTCTCCCACCAACACGCAATAAACCATTCGAATCCAAGAAAGGCGTTAGAGAGGACAATTTGTCGTTCTTAGATAGTGGTTGGTTTCTATTTAGTACTTTTATTTCGCTTGAGTACTCTTTATGTTGTACCCATTTAATTAGTTTTTCAGTCGCTCGAGTCATCTCTTTTATGGTTATTGCTGTGCTTTGACGGGCTTCTTTAATTTTTCTCGCATTTTCAAAGAAACGATAAATAAAGCTTAAAATTCGAATTGCTTTACTAAACGAAAATGTTCTGCTTAATATGCGTTCAAAGATTTCGTCTTCCTCGCTTTGACTGTGTAGTGTGTAAAACAATTGTAGAGAACTCTGTTGTTTCTTTTTTATCTCGCAAATGGTGTCATCATAGTAAACCTCGGTTTTCGTGATTGGCCAAGATTTTTCTGCTTCAATTAGCCACGATGGTCCATGCCACCATTGAGAGAGTGACAACAATTTTGAAGGCATCACTCCTCTTGACGCATAATCGGCTGGATTACTCTCGGACTTGACGTGGTTCCAGTGGCTTCTAGGTACCAATTCCTGTATTTGAGACACCCGATTGGCCACAAAAGTCTTCCATTTGGTAGGGTGGTCGGATAACCATGCCAGCACAATAGTTGAGTCGGTCCAACTGTATACGGGTACATCTTTGGATAGATTTTTCCTCACTTCTGCTATCAATTTGGCAAGAAGATGTGCACCACACAATTCCAATCTTGGCAGGGATATTTGCTTGATGGGAGCAACCTTGGTTTTTGATGTGATGAGCTCTGTTCGCATCGCTCCATTCTCATCTTTGAATCGGCTATATATGACTGCTGCGTAGGCTCGTTCGCTCGCGTCGCAAAATCCATGGATTTGCATCCCATTCCTATTTATATGTCGCCTTATTTTTAAGCGTTCGAATTGCGGTAGTTCATTTTTTAACTGATTCCACACTATCATGATATCAGCCGGTAGCTCATCGTCCCATTCCAGTTTTCTCAGCCATAATTTTTGGTATAGAATTTTTGCCATTATAATAGATGGCGATAGCAATCCGAGTGGATCGAAAACTTTGGAAGCGTTCGATATTAAAGTTCGCTTTGTCGGATTGGTTTCCTCAGGTAAGTTGACCTTAAAAGACAATTGATCCTCTTCGGAATTCCATTGAAGACCTAATATTTTGATTGTGGAACGCGCTTCTTCAATAGAAACCAGTGAATCTTCCGTTTTAATCGGTTGATCTTGTAGATCCTTCGCGTTGGATTTCCATTTTCGCAAATTAAATCCCCGTTGTCGTAGGGTATCAGTTAAAATTTCCTTTAGATACTTGGCTTCCTCTACGGTGTCTGCGCCTGACAGATAATCGTCTATATAAAATTTGTTTAAAATTTCTTCAGTGATCAAGGGAAATTTCTGCTGAAAATCAAATGCAACCTGTTGTAGAGATCGGATGGCTAAAAATGCCGAACTGGCCATTCCGAATGTGACAGTGGTAAGTTTGTAATGAGCTATAGGTTGATTTGCCTTTTCTCGCCACAGAATTCGCTGAAATTCTTGATCTTCTTCGGCTACCATAACTTGCCTATACATTTTTTCGATGTCAGCCGTAAATGCGATCTTGTTGTACCGAAATTTTAACAATGTTGTCCATAGTGTTGGCTGAATGGTCGGACCGACCATAAGTAAATCGTTGATCGAATTTCCGTTGGTAGTTTTACTTGAGCCATCGAACACGACACGGAGTTTTGTTGTGGTACTCTCATCTTTCGTTACTGCATGATGTGGCAAATAATAGTGTTTCTCTTCTGTATCGGCTGCAAGTTCGTTTGGCATTTCGCTTAAATGTCCCAATGTGATATATTCACGGATGATGTTGCTATAATCTAACTTCAATTGAGGTTCACGGTCTAATCTTCTCTCTAAATTCAAAAATCGCTTTTTGGCTATATTTAGTGAATTGCCTAATGGTTGATGTTCTTGCTTGAATGGTAGTTTCACTATATATTTTCCATTAACATGACGTGTAAAATTTATTTTGAAGTGTTGCTCACATTCTGTTTCTTCTTTGGAAAATGGATTGCACATCGGAATTTCTTCTATCTCCCAGAATTCCCTGAGCGTCTCATCTACGTTTATACCAACATGAACGCCAAGACTGTTAGATTGTGTTGTGCACTCAGCAGTTTCACCTGATAAAAGCCAGCCAAATATTGAATTTTGCGCTATTAGACGGTCTTCTAAATTGTCTACCCTTCCTTCTCGCAGCACGCTGAAAAAACGATCTGCTCCGATGATCATGTCGACGACACCGGGCCTATTGAAATGTGGGTCAGCCAATGGTAATTCTTTAATTTTAGTCAAATTCACCGATTTAATTTCAACGGTAGGTAAGAAATTAGTTAATTTTGATAGAATCAGAACATCGATATCCATTGCTTCGGTTTCCTTATACAGTGATACAACTTTAACTGACATCATTCCTCTCGTCGATTCAGTTCCAGGTGTGAGTCCTTTTATTAATACCTTTGCATTTTTGCGCGGCAATCCAATTCGCTGAGCGCATGATTCGGTAATAAATGACGCCTGCGCTCCTGAATCCAATAAAACTCGACATCTTTGATATTGATTTGATGAATCTCGAATCCGAACAATAGCTGTTGGCAATAGAGCAGTGAATCGCTTAGTTGTGGTGGTATGCGCAACGTTGACATAATCGGTATTTGCTTCTCGGGATTCTGTTGCGATGGGGATCACTTCCGTGCTTAAATTCGTGCTTGCTGGTACCTTTTGAATATCCTTGTGAAGTGTTGTATGGTGTTTAGCTTTGCAGATACCACATCTGTATCTAGAACGGCAATTATGTGATTGATGGTTGCTAAACATGCAAATAAAGCACAGCTTATTTTCTGCTACGAAACTTCTTCTATCGTTTATTGAAAGCGCGAGAAACTCTTCGCAATTACGTAGGTAGTGATCCTTTCCACATTTTAAGCAACTTACTGACTGCGTATCCGTATGCATCACCTTTATGGTTGAGCTTGGCATCTGTCGACTTGCATTGCGTTTTGGAGGCTCACAACTTTCTAGGGTGTCGCTTTGTTTATTAAGAAATTCAAAAAAATTCTTTATTGTTGGGAATTCAATCCCAAAGCTATGTTGAGCCCAATCGTGTTTGGTAGTTGAATCCAATTTGCTCACCAATATATGAATCAACCACGGGTCGCGAGATTCCGCCTTTTCACCCATAACCTTTAGTCCTCGTAACACCTCGTCTGATACATCGCGCAAACGGTGGAGAGCCTTGGCGGATGCCTGTGTAATTGATGGTTGATCCATAAATTGTTTTAGCAACATAGCAATCACGTGTTTTTTTTTATCATAACGCTGTTTTATAATTTCCCATGCCTCATCGTAGTTTGCTTCAGTTATTGGAATGTGACGAATTAATGCAGCGGCTTCATCTCTCAATAGTCCCTTTAAATATTGCAGCTTATGTACCTTCGAAATCTTGAGATTGCTGTTGATTGATGCTTCGAATAAATCGCGGAACGAAGCAAACTCAGAATATATTCCGGAGAAAAAGGGTACATTCACACGCGGTAAACGGACTTCACTATCGCTTTTATTATTTAAGCTAGATACCTCATTTATGAACGATCGTTGGTTAGCCACTAATTCTTGTAAGCTGGTGTCAAGATTACTGTGCTGTTCGTATTTATCTGATGCTATTTCTGCCTGCATAAGTTTCCCCTTGATCGCAAAATATTTTTCTTCGAAAACCTCTTGCAGTTCAATAACTTCTTTGGTGTCCTTGTAATTATTCTCGACCGCTCGATAATACTCCCATTCTTCAGCAAGAAGCTTAATTTGAGCTTTAATTCGTTCTATTGGTTCTTTAGAAAGATCGCTTTTGGCGAAAGCTTCGATAAGCGAAATCCGCTTAAGTTTCCTTTCAAGCGATCGAGTGTCTGCCATTTTGAAGATGCGTGAATAAAACCCGAATTATTTAATCAAAAATTAAAAAAAAGACGCGCAAATACAAGTTAATAACTTTTTTATTTCACTTTAGGCTTTTAAAGCTCGGCGCATCAACACAACACGACTATAAATTTAAAAATTGTTTCTGAATCACTATGTTAATATTTATATAAGCACTATTTATTAATACCGTGTCTCTTGTATTTTTTTTTTTTTTTTAAATAAATATATATTATATATTTTTATCAAATCACTTAATCACTGGGTTATTTAAGTTCGCAAAAAAAATTGTTTTTAAATGGCGGATGCTAATTTCATCCGGCTCGAAGGACCATATGATTTCGCACAAATTTTCTTAATTATAATTTTTTTAAAAATAAAACAATGAAAATTCTATTTATAGTCTTAATTCACAATATAATTTAATATTTTTTTTTAATTTACAACTTATTTTTTTTTTATAATAAAGTTCAATTTATTTTTATAAATTTTATATATAATTATTTGAAATAATTTTTTTTAATATAAAGAAAATTCTTACTCTCTTTAAATATTCGCCAAAAATTGTTTTATATTCGCAAAAATGATCTGATGTTATTCGCTTCGCTGTCGCAGAAAAAAGAGACTGATTTAAGCTATAAAATTCACCAAATCGCCGAACTTGATCAGATTTCCCCTTTTCTTTTCGTGGTATCGTTCGCGATTCGCGGTTTTTAAATATATATAGCAATTGTTAAATCCCGCGTAATGAAATAGATCATTTTGCTGAATATAATCTAGTACTTATTTTATATCAGATAATTCGCCCAAATGTATGCATTGTGTTTTTAATTGACATGCGACAGTGACGTGCCGTATTTGTTATTATTAGTTATTACAAAAATTAAAATGAAATAATAACAAATAAATTAAATAAAATTAAAAAATACATTTGTGCGCTGCTAAATTTGGCGATTATTTTAACAATAATTCTAAGATAAGTTTTGAATTCAAATACATTTACCAATAATAATAATAATACATAATAATGATTTGTTTGTTTCTCTTTTTTAGGTTATGTTCTTTAACACCATATATGTTTTGTTGGTTTATAAGGATTTCGTTGTGTTCCAAATGAATTTGTTTGTTATCTTTTATTGTAGATCTTATTCTGATGTGATGGAATTCTTCTTTGCTGGTTTTTGGGGATTGATATGACGTATAAAATCGTTGAGTTTTTGATGATCATTGCAGGTTCGGCATACTCGATGGCTTCGATTTCGTTAGCGTAGGGTAAGGTTTCGATTTCTGTCACTATAGACGTGCAATTTCGTCTTTGTCTAATAAGTTGGAGTTGATTATTCCACCTTTAGCAAGTTGCGTAGCTCTTACAATTTCTTTTACTTCTTCTTTAACTATTTGTAGGCGGTTGAACATCATTTGTTGAAAAACCTCGTTTGTATGGTCATCCAGATGTAGCAATATTTCGTTATGCTGATCGAGAAGTTTTTGAATCTTGTTTGTTATGGCAGTGTTTATTCTATACTGCTCGTTGTTGTTCTCAATAATGCGATCCTGACTTTTAAAGATCTCGTCCCAATCAGTTGCGTCCGGAGAGCCGGCGATCCACTTCAAAGCAGAGCCAATCCAGTTGATTGCTCATTTCGCCCTCGAAGGTTGACCTTGAAGTTCTTCCAATAGTTTTTCTGTTTCGTTGATTTGGTATGTTAGCTGGGATTTCATGATGTTTGTTGAATCGATTCCCTTTAATTCCGATTTGATGTTTGCCAATATTTCCACATAATTCTGCAGGTCAATCTGATGTATGATCTTGAAGTTTCCGCTTATTATATTTCCATTTCCTTGTTTTACAAACACTATTGGAGTGTCATACTTGTGTATGCTCAAAGATGTCGTTATTGTCCATAGACATGAGCTGGAAAGATATACATAAAATGATTTAAGTTGGTGAGTTTTTTATATGGGTTTTATGAATTCTTTTTCCCGAGAGCGTGGTCACGGTGACTCTATTATCCTTCGCCACGATTTCTTTTCGAAATTTAGGTTTAGTTTTTTCCTGAATTTGTTTAACAGCCGTGTAAATTGGTGCTCCAATTTCGTATGTTCTTGGCATATTCTTTTTCAAGTTCTCTCTTTGTAATTTAAGCCTCTGATTATTTATGATCCTTTGTATTACATTTTCATTTACTTTTTCCTTGAAGTTTAATAAATTTTGATAATTGACCCGTTGTGTCTGTCCAAAAAATATGTCACTAGGCTTCCTTCCAGTAACAGAATGAATTGAGTTGTTGTACCTATCGACCGCTATATTGACTAGTTCTTTAGTCGTGAAATCCTTGTGTTCATTTTGCAGACATCGGATTATTTCGATTATGGTGGAGTGAACCCTTTCTACTGTTCCGTTTACTTCGCTTTTTTGTGTAGGGGTTAAGTAAATTTGAATCCCTAGTGTTCTTAGGTGGTCCGCAATGATAGGGCTGACGAAGCTTGCTTCATTGTCCATAACCATTATTCTGGGTGTTGTGAAATAATGCAGGATTTTGTGTACTGATGTTCTGTTTTTGATGTGAAATAGTTTGACGAATTTCGAAAATTTATCAATGCATGTTATAAACTTCTCGCCTTTCATGTCAATCAGGTCGATGTGCAAAATTTCAGCAGGATACATTGGGATTGGTGTCTCCTGGAGTTGCGGTTTATTAGGGTGTCGGTCGTATTTATTTTGGTTGCATATGTCGCAGTCCTGCGTATATTTTTTTATTAAACTGGTCATCTGAGGGAAATAATACTTTTCCAGTATCTGTTCCTTATTTTCCCTTACATTCCGATGCGCTCTTCGATGTTCTTCTTGTATAATGCGATATTTATTTTCTTCATTGCGAATATCCTCTACTATCCTCTGTGTTATCCGCAATTTGTAATTGTGCAGATGTTCTGCGTAAATTTCTTGAAGTCGCAGGAGATATACTTCTGGAATTTTGATTCCATTTACAGATGTTGGGTGTAGTCTTTCTTTCAGATGTTTTATAAGTTTTTCCTTTGCCTGATCTTCTGACAGGGAGATGTAATGCCTATGATAGTTCTGGTGTGGTTCCTCATAAGCGTAAATTCCGTTTCCCTCGGATATTATTAGTTGATTTTTAAAGACGTTTATTGGGGCTTCGCAATGCGGAATAAGTTGTGTACCATCTTCTTCTGCACTATGTACGGTCTCATCGCTCGATGACGAAAGTGTGTTGACCTCCAACTTCAGTCTTGATAGTGCATCTGCTACTTTATTTGTAATTCCGGGTTTGTAGACAATCTCGTAGTTGTACTCCTCTAGTCTGGCTTTCCATCTTTTCAGCTTGCTGTTGCTATTCCTGTTGCTGAGAGCGAAGGTCAGTGGCTGATGGTCAGTAAGAATCCTGCTTTTCTTCGCTCCATAGAGATAATTCCTTAGGTTATCTAGAGCCCAAACGATCGCTAACATTTCCTTCTCGTTCGTAGTATAGTTCTCCTCGGTTTTATTGAGGGATCTAGATATATACGTTATAGGTTGGTCCTTGCCAATATCTCCTTGCGAGAGTACGGCTCCGATGCTGTGGTTCGACGCGTCCATTGTTAGTATAAACGGTTTGTCGAAGTCCGGAAATATTAATAGGTCTGCCGATGAAAGTAGTGATTTTAGATGTTGGAATGCTTTCAACTCGACGTCTGTTAAGTTTATGTCTACTTTTTTTGACTGGCTGGCTTTTATTTGTGCGTTCTCCCCCCTCGTAAGATTCGTCAAAGGTTTTGCTACCTTTGCGAAGTCTTTGATGAATCGCCTATAGTAAGATGTTAGTCCAAGGAAACTTTTCAATTCTTTAAGATTTTCTGGTGGTTTTAGTTTCTGTACAGCCATTACTTTTTTGGATCCGTTCTTATTCCTTTGTTCGTTATTATATACCCTAGGAATTCGGTTTCCTCTTTTAGAAATGCGGTCTTGTCTAAATTGAGTCGGAGATTGGCTTTCCATAGTCTGTCTAAAATTTTGTGGACATTTTTTAGGTGTTCATCTTCATTTTCACCCCCAAATATAATAATATCATCGATGTATACATAACATATTTTACCGATGTATTCCTTTAAGACGTCGTCGATTATTCTCTAAAAAATCGCTGGTGCGTTTTTCAGTCCAAATGTTGTGGAATCCGGATGTGAGATCTATCGTTGTGAAAAATTTGGAGTTGCCCAGATTTGTGATGGTGTTAGAGATGTCTGGTATTGGATAGGTGTCTGACACGGTAACTGCGTTCAATCTTTTATACTCTATGGCCATTCGATACTTTTTTACTCCCGATGCATCCATTTTCTTTTCTACAATCCAAATAGGTGAATTATACGGACTTTTCGATGGTCTTATAATGCCGTCATTGAGCAGTTGTCTTATTTGTTGGTCCACTTCGGCCCTCATATTGATCGGGTATGGATATGATTTTGTGTAGATCGGGTCATTGTTAGTAGTTTTGATCTCCGCCTTCACGTTCGTTTCAATGGTCGGTTGGTCTCCAATGGCTCCGAAGAGTGGTAGATATTTATTTAGCATATCTCTCAGTTTTAATCTTGTTTCGTTATTTAGGTGATCATTTTTTATCTCAATAGTATTCACTTGAATGGATGTTTTGGCTTTCAAGGGGATCCTGATTTCTGGTTTTATTGTAAGGATGTTATTTTTCCTGTCGATTAGTGCTTCCAATCTCTTTAGGATGTCGTCTCCGATTATCCCGTCAAATGTTTTTAGTCCTGGCAGAACATAGAAATCTAGCAGAATGTCATTGCCCATATTTTTAAAGAATCGTGTTGATATTTTTTGTCGGATTTTGACGTCACCTCCCGCTGATCTAATGTTAAATTGTTTGTCGATTGGTTTAGCATTCCTTGCGATTTCCGGTCTGATAAAGTTTTTGTTTGCCCCGGTGTCGACAAGGAATCTTAGGATCTTGTTATTGTTTATCTGATACTCTATGTAAGGTATGCTGGAGAGGCATTCGTTATAAAATTTACCTCTATATTCTCTTCTTCCTCTTCCTCTTTGTCCTCGATGTCGCTGCAGTTATCAATATACTCCTCGTATTCTTGTTAACCATCCTGTTGTTCCATCATGTGGAATAATCTTTGTTGTTTGCGTTGGTTCAAGTGAGAATCAGGACTTCTTTCTCTTCTTGGTTTTAAGTTCATGTTACTTGGTCGATTCATGTAATTAATTTTTTCGTGTTGCCCGACTCATCAACGGACATTGGTACTGGTGGTTTCGGTTGAACTGGCCTTGCTGGTGGTGTTGCAAAGTAATTTTGATGTTGCTGGTATGGCTGTTGATATTGCTGTTGTTGGTATGGTTGTTGATATTATTGTTGTTGGTACTGCATACCGTACCTCATATTTCTCTGTTGCAGCGATATTCTTGGTAGCGGTATCGGCTTCGTGTATTGTTGAACTCGATTCGCATTGATTTGGTTTACGGGAATCGTTATTGAATTGTTAAAATTTCTATTATGTATTGGCATATTTCAAAAATTGAGATTTTGTATCTCCAGACATGATGAATACGCCTCTGGGAGATTCGTTGGTCTCTGAATAGTTAGCATTCTTGATATATCCCCCGTTAGACCCCTAACGAAGACATCTAATGCTCGATTCCTATACGTGTCTATTAGCACTGTCATGGTGTCTGCATTGTAGTTTTCGGTTTGCACTTTGTTGATAATGAGGCTTAGTTGGTGGTTTACAGTTGCATAGAATTCGGCGATACTTTTCTTGCCCTGAGTTAGGCTGCCCAATGCATATTCGAGTGTCCTCACATCTCTTTTGTCGGCATAGTTTAACGACAAACATCCTTTTATCGCGCTCCAATTTTCGTCGAAGATGTTATATGATAAGAGAGCTGCGTCCGCCGTTCCTCGTATTTTCTGTCGTATACTTTGTAATATGGCTCTATATACAGGTTTGTTCTTCACTATATCGTAGTCTTTTAGGATACTTTCTACGCTGTATATCCATGACACATAATGTGATGGATTTCCGTCAAAGATTTGTAGTTCTTTGACGCAGTCTAGTAGTTTGCCGATGTCCTTAAGCTCCTGTTCTGTTTTGGGTGCTACAAGTGCTGTATTGTTTGGTATGTTGTTTTCCACTTTATTTTCTAACTGGCCGATTCTTTTTTCCAATTTTTATTTAATTCGATTTGGGCGTTGAGTGCCCCCGTCAATTGTCTTATTGTTGCCTGAACTTCTTCCATTTTTACACTCTTTGCAATTTTGTTTTTATTAAGTTTTGAATTTCGAATGATTAATTAATATTTCACTATTATTACTTGAATATTATTATTCTTTATAAATTTTCGTTTTTTTTTTTGTATTAATTATTATGCGTTTTTATTACGATTTTATTATTTGTACTTACAAGATTATTGTTTTCATTATTTTTGAGGAATTTCTCCTGGGTAATTCTTGATCTGGGGATTAGAGTTTCCTCAAAGATTTTTTAAGTGCACTCCGGGTGTTTGTACACTTGAGTCAGCTACTTGTATCCGGATGATTCGTAATTTCCCTTTTTAGCTGCTAGCGTTTATACTTGCTGGCGGCCTACTGCGGTACGATGTTCACTCACGGTAGTGTGTAATAAAATTGGCTATGTTCTCGTGGGTATAGCTGTATTTTATTACGTTCGCAGACAAAATTCGTAAGTTCTCGTGGGGTTAGTTTTCTTTTGGCTGTTACTATGTTCTCACGGTAAATAATAACTTGAACTTTTACACTATTTTACACTTTCACTCACTGTTGGGCGCCAGTTAAGATTAATAATTCATTAATCTTTAAAAAAAATGTTTTTTATTTGGACTACGTCCGTTTTATTCTAAATCTCTCTTAAAACTAACTATATTTTTACAATTTTTCAATTACAAAAATGTTCTATATCGTTAAAATGCTGATTATACAAGTTTTATGGAAAATTACAGAAATTATATTTATGGGAAAATAAATGAAATTTAAGTGTTAGGAATTTTACTTCTACGCAAAATATGCAATGTTGCGATTTAACTATACATGTTGACTGATGTTAAATGTTGATGACGATGGTGATTATGTTGTCTTAACTTATATATATATATATATATATATATATATATATATATTATATATGTCAATTACTCCTTATTATACCACATTACTTCCTCCGGCCGTTTTTAATTAACTGCTTGATTTTTAAATAACTAACCATGAATTTAGTTTAATTTAATTTCTATAAACCTGTTACGAATTAATTTTTAAGTGCTACAAACAACCTTAATGTTAATATATAGTGTCTGTTTCTCTTGACTGCTTCAGCTTACAGAACCCGCCTCTGGCCCTTTGTTGTTGCAATACGATTGAGTGATGTCTAAATCTAATTATTAATTAACTAGATAAGTTTAATTTTGTAGTAACAACTGCATTCTGAAATAACACTTATTAGTTTGCTGGGTCCGATTTCTGGCCACTTCACATTTAAACTCCAATTAAAAGGTATAAAATAGTAGCTCAGAGGCAATCTAACATAATAAATATAATTCACACATTTTTAAATTTTTTAAAAACACTTGTTAAATATTTCGCAACATTACAAAAGGTTTAAAAATCAATCGATCGATTTCGGCTTGTTAGGCCATCATCGGGAGTATCTACTAAACTGTAAAAATAAAAATGTAGTTATGTAAAAACATATTTGGAAAAACCAAAAAGTGAAACCAAAATATACAAATAAAAAATGTTGGAGTGGTAAACAATAAAAATGGTGAGAGCAATAAACATTAAAACTTAAAAGGGGGGTGAGTTAAAGACAGGTATATGATTATTGATTATTGATTAGTCAACAGCCGAGTAAAAAATTCCAGATGTTGTTTTTTTTCTTTCTTGATTTTATTATAACCCGACGTGTTAGTCATTTTATGGGATGGTATGAGTATGGGAATAAAACAATGCAGGGTCGGTAATTGGTGAGAAACGGATTTTTCTCTGTTCGTTGAGGATATTTTGGTTAAGAAATATAGCTTTTCGGATTTCGTAAGATTCTAAGTTGTCTAAACGTCTGCGTTTTGGTTTTACATGTAATATTTCAAAATTGTTTAAAGTGGATGTGTCATTTTCTAACGTTAAATGATTATAAAAGGATGATTCATGGCTACCAGATAAATGTTCTTTAACTCTAACTTCAAAATTGCGCCCAGTCCGTCCGATATAAGAGGAACTGCAATCATTGCAATTGATCTGCTGGCGGTGTAGAAGTACTAAATGTATTTAGTACAGAAAATGGGCAGATAATTTTATTAATATAATTTAAAAACAGTCTCCTTATTTTATTGTCATCTGGTAGATGGGCGGCACTGATCAATAACAGATTAATGGCCGTTGGCGGGACAAAATCTGGTATTCGCGGTTTGACGAGATCTTCATAAAGGTTTTTGTTTGTAAAAAATCGTCGGCGTTAAAATGGAGAGAAATGGAATAATCATAATTCCGCAATAATTCCGCTTAAATAACCCGTGTCTTTCCCAAAGTTAACTTAAATCTAAAGGATAGATTATTATAATTTCACCCTTAAAAATCATCATTTTCCATATTTTTATTAGACATAAAAAATCAATTATACAAAAAACTTTAAAAATAAAATTATTATTATCTTGGAAATATGTAGAAATAAAAATTTCACCCGAATTTCATTTAATTTCTGGCGTGGCATGATTTTCCCCTTGACTGTGAATGAAAATTATGTATTTTCAATTAAATTGAGGAAAACGAGAACATAAAGTAATTAATTAGAAAAACCGAAAGCTTGATTAAATAAAACATTGAGTTTTTTTATTAATTTTACGCGATAAAAATGTTTTCATTTCAATTCAAAATTGCGGACATCGTATGGCGACGAGGAAAAATTGAAAATTTTTGATACCGTGTTATTTACAATAAAAGCTTTTTAAATTTTAATGATTTTTCATCCAGCTGTGAATTTTTCCTTGATTTTCTGTTCACTCACAACAATGAGCTACAGAATTTCTCATATACAGCAAACTTTTTATTAAACCTCTTTGTATAATACTACAATTTACTATTTTACATGAACAAAAGAAATTTATCTTAATATGATTGCATAGCATCTATTGTCGGAGCTTAATTTTTTAGTCAGTAAAACTTTTCAACATCTAACTAAAAAATGTTATTCGAAACGCTGGGGTATATCCATTTAATTATTCAATTTAAAACTGTCTTCCGTCGTTTGAAATTTTTCCTCAATTGACGTTGACTACATAGAGCTTCTACTATAAAAAAAAACAAAACGGAATAACTCGGGAAAATCAAAAAAGTTTTTTTTATTACAAACAATTTATTCTTTAAAAGAGTTTTAATTTCCGTTGAAAGTTTTGGTTGAAGAATGCAAATAACAATTGGGATGTAAGACGCTATTTATTCCCGGGTAAAGGTGAAATTGTAACTGAGAGATTTATGGGAATCGTGTTTTGTTTCTGCTTTCAACTTATTTAGGATTACGACATCGAATTGTAATATTCTTTTACCAAGTCAATATTGTGGTAGAAAAATTATACTTTTCCTACACTTTTACCAAAGGTACGGGTACATTCTCCTCCGATGTTGCCCACAGTTCAGCATCGTCCCAAGGCTTGAGATCTTCTGCAATCTCCTTTAGCCATTATTATTTCACAGGAACGAAATATATCCTGCATCGTAGGTTGAATTTAGGAAATTGACTTGCATTCGGTGGGCAGTTTCAGCCTTCGAGTATACCCACTCTTTGCTATCTATTGTTTTCCTGGCTAATTTATCCGGTTTCTGGAAGCGTTTTTTCTTGATTTTCTCCAACTGAAAGTCCACGTTTTAGAATCCTGAACTAGACCTTCTCTAATGGTGATTGGGCTCTACCGTTTACAAAGTGCTCCATAGGTTCCTATTGGAACTGTTTTTGTTGTTTGTGCCCATCTTTTTGCCACTTTTCTGTTCGATTGCTATAAATGAAAGAAAAGTTAAATAAAACACAAATCGACTGAACCACGCTAGAAAATCACTGGTTTTATTTCTCGAATAAAAATTAAAATACCACACAACATGTTTGTGCGTCTGCCCTTCCTACTGTACATTTTCAGTACAAGTAATTATAAACAAGACCCATCAACAACTCGAACAGCGTCATCCCAATACTTCGTTGGTAAGTGTTATTTAAAAATCGTTGCAAAGTATCGGTGTGCTTGTACCATTTATCAGGTCTCTCCAAACTTATCTTCGTTAAAACCGGTATTAAAATTCTGTTAACACGTTCAACCTGCCCATTACCGGTTGGTACGCCCGTCGTAATGGCAATATGTTTAAACGGCTGGTTTCTGCAGTCTTCCTGGAATTCTGGCGACACCTTGATCCGAGATATTATACCTAGGATTTTCGAATACTGACTAGCTTCAACTTTTGGACAACTTCTTTGGTAGTTGTGGATTTCGACGGATATAACCACACAAACTTTGAGAACCCATCCACAATGCAAAGGATGTGTTTGTACTGCTTATTGGTTGCTAGAAGATTCTCAACGTGGTACTGGTAGGTATTCAATGGAGTATAACCTTTCGGTATCGGATGCAATAACCCTTCTTGTTTACCCATTTTCTTCTC
The DNA here is from genome assembly GCA_963556165.1 of Tipula helvola. NCBI lineage: Eukaryota > Metazoa > Arthropoda > Insecta > Diptera > Tipulidae > Tipula > Tipula helvola. The sequence continues at coordinate 33,856 of CAUVYM010000552.1, forward strand.
TGATAAGATGCATGGTATGCAATTGTTTATGCAGCTACGTATCTCCTGGCTCAACTTTAGAATATAGAGTTGCCTCGATATCAATTTTTCTGTTTTTTGCTTCCCACAATGACCTTGATTGTGACAATGCTTGATAACCTCCATTTGTATTTGCCTCGGAACAACAATAGGTAACGAACCTTGAACTGATTTAAAAAGAATTTCGTTATTAACTATAAAATTGTCATACGCACCTTTTTTGAATAACTCGAATATGGGATGTAAATCTCGATCAGTTCTTTGGGCTACCTTCACAATCAACATAACTAACGGATCCCTACTCAATGCATCAATATGCCTCATCCTGGAAGTAGGTCGATGCTCGAGCTCGTAATTAAAATCTTGAAGTTGTAGTCCCCAACCGGAGATTCTCGCGTTCAACTCTCTTTTATTCATAGCAAATACCCTTTGCTTGGTGACATTTTCTTACTGAGGTAAAATACTGGATGAAGTTGTCCATCCGATTCAGACCGCTGCATCAAAATGGCACCCAACCCAATTTTGCATGCATCGGTATGCAATTCGGTTTCTGCAACAACATCGTAAAACTACAAAACTGGTTGACAAATCAAAAATTCTTTCACCTTTCGAACTGCATCCATTTCCACCTCTTTAATTTCGAACTTAACGTTTTTCCTCAATAGGTCGGATAATGGTCTTGCGATCAGTGAAAAATCCTCGACGAATCTGTGAAAATATCCAGTTAATCCTAAGAAACTTTGTAATTTTTTAGGAGTATCTGGCACTGGGAACTTCTCGATGACTCTCAGTTTCGCCCTTCCCGGCCTAACGCTACCCTCTTCAATATCATAGCCAAGGTGTTCGAGACGGATTCTTAGCAAATGAAATTTTTTCCAATTCATCTGTAAACCGTTCCGAGCTGCGACCTCCAGCACTTTCGTCAATCGTTCCAATCTATCTTCAACATTTATCGCAGGTCATCCATGTACACACAAACGATTTTCGCCATACATAATTCTTGAAAAATGGCTGGTGAATTACATAAGCCGAATGGGACCTTCATAAATTCGTATTGGCCAAACGGCGTCACAAAAGGCGTATAATAGATTCCTCAGAGATTGGTACGTGGAAAAATCCATTACACAGGTCTAACGTCGTGAAATATTTTTCACCTCGTAGTTGTTCAATTTGGTCGTCAATGTGTGGGAGTGGGTACCTATCTTAAATCACTAACTTATTTAACTTTCGAAAGTCGACACAAAGTCTTTTCGACCCATCCTTTATGTTCGATAACACAATAGGGTTTGCAAAATTTGATGTACTCGGACGAATAATTCTCTCATTTATCCATTCTATTCAATAATAGCCTCAGGCGTCAGGATTGTAACCGCCATTTGGTTGATTACTCCTTCAAATCGTTGCCAAAATTAAATATTTTATTTCGAACTGCGGCGACATCTTTGCTCTTCTTTTGTGGACATGCTGGCGAAATATGTCCGAATTACTATACTATAACACTTTCTTCCTTTTCCCTTGTTCGTGCAGCTACTTGCTGTGTGTCCACTATCTCCACATTCGTAACATAAGATGAACTGCAACCATAGATTATTTCTACCACCAGATTGGGATCTATCAGCTGGTTTTAAACAGGTCTTGGACATTGAGCAGCTTTTTGGCCTACTCTTGTATGAATCCTTTCATAGTTTTACGCTTCAACTTAAATTCTTCCATACTTGAAGCATCATATAAAATTTGGTTGTTAACTTGTTGATCCAGTATCCCCTCGATGCAATACTGAAAGATCGTAGAATCTTCAACATTGCTCAATACTGCCAGCTCGCATAACCCAAACAAATACCGATTAAAAGATTCTTCTGGCTTCTTTTTCCGCTGCCATTTGAGTCGCTCAGAAGCCAATGCGGTTAAGTCAATTTTTTGAAATTTTCTGATTTTTGTAAATTTTAATTGAATAAAACTGATTCAATTAAAATTTACAAAAATCAAAAAATTTCCAAAAATGGACTTAACCGCATTGGCTTTTGAGCGACTCATTTTTCGATGAAAAGTGGCCTTGCTGAACTTCTTCGAGAATTCTTTGATTAAAAACTGTATCAGTTTCTCTCACGTATTCAACTCTTTTGTTGTTCTTAATACCAGCAACATAAAAAATCTCGACGACTCTTCAAAATTTTCAATCCACTTGTTGATTAAATAATTGTCGTCCTCGATAAACATGTTGATCTATTCTTTCACATCATTGACTGTATATCTCAGCGAGGTAGTTGGATGCGCGTCGGGCTCGTTTGTAGTTGCTGTTTTCGCTTCAGCACATGGCTACGGACCGTTTTGTGTCTATGCCTGGTGCTGGTGGACCGCCACTCAAACCTAACCTTGCGCTTCAGCACAAAGTAATTAAAATCAAATACACACGTGTGTTCTTCTTCAAACTTTTATTGCGATTAAAAATTTTTTTTTCTCTTGCATTTGACTGACATAATAAAATGCGTTCAGTTTGCTTATATGTAGTATTCAATTCCCATCGGTAGATGGCATTAGTAATAGTAAGAAGAAACAATATTGTTAACAATGATTGAGAGCCACAGATGGCTTTTTTTTATTGTAGGAGTTAAAACTTTCAAAAAGCCAATGCCAAGTGATGATGGACCTCACTTGACAGTGTGAGGTTTATACTCACCAAAATGTCTCCTACATGCCACGGAGAGCCCAGACTGGAACCGCTCTTGCATTACTTCGGTCTGGTCCGCGCTGCTACCCATTTTGGGGCCCTCATTTACGTTCTATACCTTACCTTGTTAGGGGTCCGCCAGACAACTATCGCTTCGCTTCTGCCGCAGCACTGACCCAACGTAGTCTGCGAAAGCTCGCCACGCTGTATCAGACCGCAGAATCGCTTCGACAATGGTGTCAGGTATGACCCCGTCTAATAATAAAGCGAGCCGTTTTCTCTCTTCAATGAACCTATCGCACCGAAAGAATGTATGACAAACGTCATGGCACTCTTCTGGGCAATATCGACATTGAGGTGACATCAGCTTTCCCATCTTATGCAAATAGGCCCCAAAATAGCCATGTCCAGTAAAAAATTGGCATGTGAAAAAATCGAGCTCTCCGTGGCCACGATTAATCCAGGGGCCAAGGTCTCGAATCAATCGGGCCGTCCATCGACCACTATTCAACCCAAAGCATCGATCATGCCATACCGCAAGCGTAATGCTGCGGGCTCTCACCGCAGAACCCTTTCTTTCAAATTCAGCGCTCAACCGATAGATTTCCCGACGCTCCAGCGCCAGCAGATCTATCGAGATGACCCTGGAGACAACTAAGGCTGCAGCTTCGGACACTGTGCGATATTCTCCTACGGTATTTTTTGACCTCTATCGCACCGGCCCAAATTTCAGCTCCACACAACAGGATTGACTGCACCGTTGACATTATAAGCCTTCCCTTGCTAGGGCGGGGGTCCCCTATTTTCGCCATCAATCTTCTAAGCGATCCAGTCACTTTTGTCGCTCGGCTACAAGTTCTCCGGATATGCTCCCAGTAAGTTAGACGATTGTCTAAAGTAATCCCCAGATATTTCGTCATTCCTTTCGACATAATGGTTGGGATTCTCCGCCTAGTGAGCATGACGATTTCCGTTTTTGAGGTGGCCAACTGTAGCCCGTGCTTATCCACCCAATCGTTTATCCTCCTCATCACTTGATTTAATCTGTACTGAGGCAAAACTGCGCTTCTAGACGTTATCACAATAGCCACATCGTCTGCATACCCAACCAGTAATACTTCGTCAGGCATCTCTAGTCGCAACAGGTTGACGTACATAGCGTTCCATACGTCGGGACCAAGAATCGAGCCCTGGGCTACTCCAGCAGTAATTTCCTTCACTTTTTCGCCGTCAGACGTCTCATATACCAGTCTTCAATTCCTCAAATAGTCCCGAATCATTAGCAGAAGATAATTCGGGATAGCGAAAAATCGTTATAGCGCCTTGATCATATCTTCCCATCTCGCCGAGTTGAAAGCATTTCGCACATCCAATGTCGCTAGAAGCACCAAAGGCCTCGCCGCGCGGCAAGCACTTTCGGTTCTTTTAACTGCGTTAATTACTTCCTCTATTGCGTTTATAGTTGATCGTCTCTTCCGAAAACCATGTTGCCTCGGAGACAAGCCATCGGCAACCGATATGGCATCTTTTAGCCTAGGCTTTAATAGCTTTTCCAGCAACTTCCCCATTGTATTCAGCATACAGAGAGATCTGTATGATGACGGGGAGTCGGGGTCACCACCTCTTCCTTTTTTTATCAGCACCAGACGGGCCATCCGTGAAGAAAATACTCCTGCTGCTAAACACCCATTGTACAATTTGAGTAGTAATTGCGAATATCTACTAGCAACCACTTTCAACACCTCCGTTGGGATGCCGTCATGCCCAGGTGCCTTATTACTTTTCAGGCTGGCCACCGCATGTGCCAACCCCCCCTCGGTAAATGTGGGAATTTCTCCGATTTCATTTTCACTATCGTCTTCTACTCTCAATGAGTGTGTTGGGAAGACGGCATCAACAAGCTTATATCCTCTGCCCCATGGATCTCTATCCACCTCGTTGCACATGTCTCTCCAGCATTGCGACTTGCTCTCACGGATAGCCATGCCTAGCTCTTTCTTTCCCGCTTTGTGCTGGGCTGACTTGGCAATTGCTTCTTCTCTACCTTCGCCTAAGCTACAGAGCTTTCCTTCTCAACTCTGTGATCTCATTCGTCCACCAGTAAGCCTGCTTCCTGCCTTTCCACTGTTTTCTTCGTGGCATAGAAGAATCGCAAGCTTGTTAAACTAGCCGTGTAATACTGTCAACAGCCGCCTCAATCTCGACTCCATTCGCAATATCTTGAAAAGCCAGTGGAGTGCTCGCAAGGCTAGCCTCAACAAATACAACGAGCTTTCCGCCGTCTAACTTGGTACTGTTCCAACTCAATGGGTTTCGATACATTGCTCGTTGTACTTCTCGCTCGTCGTCGTGCAATTTGAAGCTGATGTAATTATGATCGCTAGCGGTATAATCCTCCATCACTCTCCAGTCTTTCGCCAATGATGCTAGCCGTGCGGATACCAACGTTATGTCCGCAATTGCCGAAACCTGGCCTTCGGTATGTTGGCGTAGATCCCACATTTAACACGGATAGATCCAGTCTTGAGGCCATCTCCAGTATATGTCTCCCCCTGGTATCTTGGTGTGGTATGCCCCATTCTAATGCACGAGCTTTGAAATCTCCGGCTAGCGCCAATTCTCCTGATACATCACGAGCAGGGTCCTCCAGTTCATTCAATTTGGATTGAAACTCCGAGATCGTATCGTTCGGTGAAAGATACACACAAAGAACGTAACATTTCGACTTCTTATCCAGACGTAGCCATTTCCAGAGCCGTGGGCATCGATGCGCACTTTATGGTTACCGACCACCCATATTGCTGCAGTTCCCGACGGATCTGAGAACCAGTTTGTGCGAACTCTGTTCTGGTATTGCTCGCAAACGACTGCTAACTGGACTTCTGCCTCGCAGATAAGCTGCGTCAATAGGTCTTGCGCAGTTCTACATCCGTTCTAGTTTCCTTGAAGGACCTTCATGTATGAGTATTACCTAGCTTCGCTCGCCGCAGGAACTTTTGGAAGGTCTCACAGCCGCCTGACCCTTGTACATGGTTGTTACCACCAGGTTTCCAGTGCATGTATAGCATATTGGTTGCGATTTGCACACCGCGGCCTTATGCCCACTTTCGCCACACTTCCAGCACTTATTGCTGCGGTCAGGACCTGAACAGTTATTCCTGATATGTCCATATCCTTGGCACTTTAGCATTTTTGTACCTCGGCTCTCATCCTAATGCATCCAAAGAACCAGCCAATCTTAATACGCCATCGAGCAAGAAGTTTTTTAGCGGTTAAATCATCTAGTTTAATGACCGCTTTCCTTTGCTCCCATTTATCAGCTTTGAATAGCGATACTTTGACGTCATATATAGCAACATCACCAGAATCACGCTTAACTGCCGTCATCACCTCTTGTTCGGTGGTAAGGCTATCCAAGTCAAGGACTTTAATTTTCAGCCGAGGTATCAGGCCGCGTACCACTCCATCGTTTCCTACCACCTCTTGTACAGTGTCCTTCAGCTTCTCGAGATTTACACCGCGATCTAGCTCGAGGAGCACTCTTCCATCGTTGGCCTTTTTTGACAGTTTTTTTTTGTGTGTTATCCTCTTGAAAGATGCGACTCTCATTCCCAACTTTTAACACACATATACACACAACAGCTTAACAATTTTGATTCGCGTTCTTTTAACCAAAACTATTTATACGTCGGCTCACCGAACGGAAAATTGCACTTTTTTGTTTATACACCGTATTTGTCTCTGGTTTTGTTTCTCAAATAAAAATTAAAACAACACACAAATTGTTTTTGACTCTTAGATATGTTATCCGTCTGCCACACAAATCTTTCTACATAAATGACCCCCAAACGAGGAGATATTTAGTATATCGATAGTATAAATTGGATTAGTTTAGGGAAACCAGACAGAGCGCGGTAATGCAAGGGGCACCAGATACTCAGAATCCGCATACTAAGGACTGGTATATCTACCCAGTAACCTTCGGCACATCCTATTCTCTCTTGGATTAGTTTTTTTTTCCAAACCATTCTCCTTCCTATTCCCAAGGGGAGGTGAAAGCCTTCACAGGACTACTAATTTGGATTAAGATTGACCCCAGATAGGAAAACACTTGATAAACGGTACTAATTCAATATTCTATGTATACATAATGTTTTACTTGGAAAGTGTACACAATAAACAAAAGATACACACGTGATATTTATACAAATAAGACCAATGTAATAATAGCACGTATTTTCCTTTCTTATCCCGTTTCTGTACCAAAGGATGTTCATAAAATTATTCATTCAACATATACCCCAAAATTCAAAGGAAATTCATATTCATCCAATATACATAAGTTTTCCATTTCCTTTTCAACCGAAATTGTATATAACCATTATCCTAAATGGACGTTAATTACAAAATGCCATAACTTCAACAGTTCCTAAATTATATGAAATCTGGGAAAATATTTTCCCCCTTTCATACAAAATGATTCTAGTCTACTCGTAATCTAAACCAAGTTAATCCTGCAGTGAATTTTATTGATTCACATTTTCTTTATCCATATAAAAGTCAAAACAAAAGAAAATTTGTAATTAAAAACAAATAACAATCTACTCGTATCTCTTCCACAATGAATTTATATGCGTAGAAAGTCAAACAGCTTTTGTTAACTTTCACGAGGTAACAATTAATCGATTGGATTCGTAGAGTTTTTTTCACTTCCCTTTATTTACCTATACGAAATTTAAAAAAGCGAAAAAATACCCGCCGGCATTGGCTACTCATTTCACCGTTTAAATCAGAGCCTTCTAGAGTAAAGAGCCATAATCATTATGACGTATTTTTTAGAAGCTTTTTTAGTGGTATAACTTTTCACTGATTTCCATAGGAATCCATAGTAAAAATGGTGTTTTTTAGCTTCAAGTTTTTCAATGAAAACAGCAAAAATGTTACAAAATGTTTATACAAAAGTGTTCTACATATCTTTAGCAGCAATATACAAGAAGGGTATATTGGTATTAAGTAAATATTAGTTGCAAAAATATTAAAATTAAATTATTTCTAAAATATATTTTTCGAACTTTCATTTTGAAAAATACATCAAAGTTGGCTCTGACAAAATAAAATAATACTTGCTAAATTTATCTTTAGTTTTACTAGTGTACGTTAGATGTCTATAACTGTCGGCAGAGAAATACGAAAAAAAATTATTTAATCACACAATTATGACACGTTCTTAATATTTTGTGAATTTGTTTTGCTTATCCTACAATTTTTAAACTCAAATTTCCCCAGGTCGCAATTTTTGCTACGATTTTTCAAAATGTTTACTACCCACTGCCATCTATGTACATTGACTTAATACACACGATTTGTAGTAAGCTTTTCTTTTTAATTTGACCAGAAAGCTACTGTTATGAACTTTTTTTTATATTTTAGTTAAAATAAATCAATTATTACAAGAAAATGAAAACGATTTACTTAAACGAGATTTATATATGTTGAAATTCAAGCATTTATGAAAATATTTCAGAAATCATAATTAAGAATTTTCAACGTTTTCATTTACAAATTTGTCTTAGGAAAAAAAGTGATTTCCCATATGTTTTGTGTGTTTTACTATGGAAATTTTGGTTTTTTCCTCGTTTCTAATTCCCTTATAAAAGCTTCGTTTTTTAGATTATGGCTTGTATAATCAAGGTTGCTTTGTTTAAATATAATCATCAAAAGCACAAAACAAAAAAGTTCCCGGTTTTGTTTATTTTTTGGTGCTGCCTTATAATATTAGTCGAACGGATTGCGATGAACCTTAAACAATTTACCTATGCCAATTAATAATAACCGCAATAAAATGTGTAAATGAACCAAAGGTTATCGACTTTATTTGGGTGAACAGATTTTTTTTTTTTGTTAACTAATGTACTCTCGCAACTGTGTTGTTAATTCAAAAGCAATTTGTATCGTTCGTTCGTTTTTTTCCATTTCAACTTTTCCATCAACTGTGGTTGCAATTTTTTTACCATAGTATATTGGCTTCAATTCAATAACAACAAACGTGCAATTTTCAACTGTACTTTATAGTACAGTGAACATTAATCAACTATGTACCTAGCAAGTGTATATTTATACAACAACAAAACTAAGGATTGGAAAAACTATTGTATTCCAATTTTCACGTTGTTGTCGATTCATTTCAATTTGAATAAATTTAATTGTAAAGAAAGATGTTTTTATTTTATGAAAATAGCAGCAGTAACAATATAAATGCAATAATGACAAAAATGTAATCAATTTTTTTTTTTTTTTGTAAATTTATTCTAAATAAAATAAATTAAAAATTGTTTTTATGAGAAAATAGAATTTTTCCGTTTGTATCGCAACAGAGAGCGAATTATTTAGTAAAATTTTGTGGAAAATTCATTTTTCAATTAAAAAACAGTTTACTATTTGTTTAATTTTAATTGAAAATGACAGGGCATTTAATTTACTATTTGAAATTATTAATATACGAATGAATGTTATACCAATAAAATGAATTCCAGTGTCGATAATTAAAAAGCTTTAAAAATCGTAAAACTCGCTAAACTCGTTTATACCGCAAACATGCTAGCGGTTACATAAACTCTGTTAATTAGCTTTTCAAGTTTATTTTAACTCTTCAGGAGTTTAAGTTTAGAATGAGCTAATCGCGGTTTTATTTCAGGTGTGACTAAACACGACTAATTTATCCTTCCAAATAATTTCGCAACTGAAGCTCTTATTCAACCCTAGCCGAGAGAAATTTGAACCCTCTATTTAACGGTAGTCTAAATTCCGAAAGTAAACCTTCAACCTTCATATTAATCCCCAACTGAACCTCTTGGTCGTCCCTTATATGCCAACCCAACTTCAGCTTTAAACAACTTCAACTCGATCCCCAACACAACCCTCAACTCAACCCTTAATTCAACCTCAACTGAACCCCAAAGTGAACCCACAACTCAACTAAATCCCGAATTCCAGACGGATTCGCAAAATACCTGCAAATTGAATAATCAACTCAACTTAATCTAATACTCGCCCCAATTCAACTTCTCGATCAACCCCAACTCAACACCCCACTCGACCACAGCTAAACTCTCAACTTTCAATGCCTTATTCAACCTTCAAATCAACACATCTTGAAAAACTATCCCTCAATGAACTCAATTAAAGCTAACTGTTCGGTATCGTTGGGATGTTCTAACGAAGATCAGAAAAAACCATGATTGACTCAATTTAGTTGCCCTTGTTGTTATATTTTATACTTACTGAATTATATCCTAAAATGAAGCAAATATCCCGTCGTTCAGTTTAATTATGTAATTATGTATTTAGAAACCTAAACAAAAAATGAATTATTAATATGGTTTCATCGCCATTTTTGTACAAGTGAATATTTCAGAAACCTACGTGATATTATCGCCTCGTAAGCCGGGTAAATCAATCGTGTCGCATCGAAATATTACCGAGTTTTGTCTAGTGGATAACGTTAAATGCGGCGCATCGTTATTTGTATAAGTGAATATGCAGTAAAGTGGTATCGCCATTAATCAGCATAGCAATCTAATCACTTCGTTAGTATTAAGAGCCAATATATTATTTCGGTTAACACGTGGTAGCGTCGTCCATTGCATTGTAGATAAAACAACGGTCACAGAAACAACTCTGCTTAATTCCATTGTAAATCATCAACGCAATTACTGAGGGTGACTACAGTAATTGGTTGCATCGAGGGAGTGACATTGTGAAGGCGGGATTCGCGTATTTCTAATTATCTTGGGTAAGTAGGTCTAAAAGTATACCTAACATAAGGGCATATTGGCGTCGGTCAATTCAATTCATGGTTGGTCGTGGGTTATTCGGTGATTTGTAGCACGTTTAAGGTTAAGATTGCAGCAGTCAATCTATTCGTAGTTCGATGATTCGGGAGTTAGTTTCATTCCCACGTTCGACAGAAAACACGCGAATTTTCCCTGTTTCAAGGATTCATTTACTACCTCGGTGCATAGTAAGTTCGGTCTCAGTGATGTCGACAAATTTCAATGTTTGAAAGGCTATTTAGGCGGTGAAACTGCAGATCTAATAAAGCACGTTAGCGTATCAGATGCAAATTATACTCAAGCGCAAAGTTGTGCGAGCGGTACGAAAAAAAATTACGTGTTAAACAATTTAATAAAAGTATCTATCGAGCAGCAGAGCAATCTTCAGGGTTCCGCAGAAGGATTACGGCATAGATATAACGTGTCTGAGGAGGTAATGAGAGGGATGTCAGCAATAAGGAAGGAAATCAGTCAGTCAGATGTTTGGCTAAGGTTCATACGATTACAAAAAATGGATACTGAGACTCATGAAGCTTGGGCACATCGCATTGTGTCAAAGGATTTTTTGCCGTTCGAAAAGTTTCTCAAATTTAGTAGCGAACGGGATTCAAGTGGTATACTTCCCGTTGATGGCCGTTTGTCAAATTCAACATGGTCATGCAATGCTAAACAGCCAATTATTAGACAGGTTGTCATACGTCTAATTCTTAATTCGTTACAGAAGAAGTATTGGCATCCAGGCACATCATTTTTGAGGGCGCTATTTCGTCAAATGCATTGGATAATAGGAGTTAAAGCCTCAAGTCGTAGCATAATTAAAAAATGCGTAGTCTATTATCGCAGTTTGATATTGGAATCGGTGCAACAAAGGTGGAATCTACCCGAATTTAGAGTAACTCCAATCCGCCCGTTTTTAATCGTTGAAGGTGACTACGGAGGCTTTACATCATTATCAGTTAAGAAAGGAAGAGGGCCGAAGCTGATCAAAGCATTCTTAGTATTATTATTATTATTATTTATTTCTTAGAGTAGCTGCGATTATTTACTAACTTAAACTCAACCTCTACTGAATCTTCTCCACAACTCAACGCCAACTAAACTCGCAACTAGATCTTCAACTCAACCTCAAAATGAACGCTCACCTCAACTCCTAAATCTAAACTCCGAAAACTTCAAGCATAAATGACCTCAAGCCAACTCAAAGCTCAATTTAATTTAATTCCAACTAAATCCTAAGCACAACTCCAGATAAATCTAAACCCGCTGAACCGCTGACTAGACCTCAACCAAAGCGCCATTTAACCCCCAGGGAACCCCAAATCAAAGCTCACTCAATCCTAGCCCAACTCAAATTCAACAAGAACTCGACCAACAATAGCTCAACCTCAACTCTTACCCAACCTCAACTCAACACTTAACTCAATGCCCAACTCAATCCTCAAACCAAAATATACAAAAAATTGTTCAACTTGGATCGAAGACCACGGGGTGTAATTCAAATGGCATGTCGCCAATCATCTTGGCATACAGGTTCCTAAAGCTATTCAATTCTCCTTCTTCGTTATATAACCAGATTGGCGAAAAAAAATCCACATCAGATAAACCATCCTCGAAATGCAGCGGGAAAAGAATCAATTGTTTTGGACACACAAATTTTGGGCCGAACTTAAATATTATATTAAAATTAGGTCACAGATAAGTACAGACAGATGTGTAATTTGTGTGGCTAAATTTTACATTTTTAAATTCGAACATGATGATCAACATTTTTGTTGTGACGTAGTACTACAATTTTCTAGACGTTGATAAATACTAAAAAGCGATTCTAAGAGCGTAGATTTTGACGAATTAAACATTTTTGCTATTGAAAACCTTTGTCACTTAAAATAAGAATTTTCCAGGCATTTTCCTTTGTGTTAAAAAAGAAAATGTTACAAAACGTTGTTATTTCGTCAGAAGCTAGCACCTAAGAAATATAACCAAACCCTTTTCCAAATTTTCTCAAAATGGAAATTTTGTGTTAGGTGGTTTTCGGGCTCATTGGTAGATAAATAGGCAGAAACTGCAGGTATTTTTTAGAAATGGTTAAACAGCATATCCTCTAGTCTAACACCATGCCATTTTTATTTACTACCTACTCGTACTTTATCTCTATAACTTTGCCTTTAACTTTACTGTTACCTTTATCATTACTATTACCAGTACCATTCTCATTAGTAGGCTTAGGATTTTTAGATTCTAAAAAACCACAAATATGTACCTAAAATATGTAACTAAAATTGCAAAATATGTGGTAAAAAGTAAGCCACATCAAGAACTTATCATAAGTGGATTTCAATTCACTCCAACCGAACTCCACTGTATTATAAAATACTAGAGAGCTAATCCAAAAATGGTTCCACATCTCCAAACACTCCAAAATTTGGACACGTAACCGGTTCTTACCTCTAAAGTGTACCGTGAGGGTTGATATGATTCAGGCTAATAAAATGAGGCAGAAATTGCATTTTCTATATTTTTATATAGATCAACGTACTCTTGTTTGATTCATTTAAATTTCGAAGAATTCCTTTACATATAAATTTTCAAAATTCTAGACTAATCAGATAAATGTCTCACTTGACGAGAATTGAACCGCCCCAGGATTGTTCAAAATTGTATTAAACCATAAGCAGTTCAAAATGAAGTGTACCGCTTAATTTTTTTAACATTTATTTTAGACCTATGTATACCTAAGCGATCCAGGTCGATTTATCTGGGGCTAGCTTTAATTTTTTTATGTCTCAATAGCATTGCAAAATATACGTTATAGAAAATTCAAGCGATATACATATATAGTTCTATCAAAACCCTAATGAAGCTTATATGTGAAACAATTTTCGTTAAATTGCCAAATTTGTGTTCAAAACAGAGCTTCGGAGTGAAAATAATATTATTCCGGTTTGTGGTTCAGATCCAATATTTTTTTCGTTTCGGTTTATAGTTCCGGTTTTAATAAATAAGAATCGTTCCGGTTACACTTCGGTTCAGAAATGGTTCAATTCTAATGTTGAATTCTATTGACGCAAAGGATCTAGATAAAAAAACTGAACTAAGATCAATTTCTACTATGAAGGATTCAGTATTTCTTGATCCAGGTTCCGTTTTTGGGAGTTAATATAATACAACAATAAATGTAAATATTTGAAGAAAACAATTTGTACACGAAAAAAATCATCAAACTTCAATAATAATAATTACAAAATCTTTTCAGTCAATCTTTCAATAATAATAATTTCAAAATCTCTTTATCTTAAAGTAGGCTCAAGCATGTCATCTTAAAATTTGTGGTTCAGCTTCGACCAATAAAATGCTGTTCGCTTATCAGTTAAAATTAATTTCATCACAGAGAAATTTCTCTCTACGCTTGTTTGGGTGGGCTGCAGGTAGGTTAATATTAGTTTTGCCAGTTCGGCTTACTCCGGTGTAGTGATACTATTTGCTCCAATATTGTAGAATATTACATTCATGGCTTTGACGATCGGGCTGAAATGAATCTAATTTGTAATTATAATTTGATACAATCATCATCTGCATTCGAAAGCGAACTTTTTGCTTGTTAGATTCGCTTTTCTTTTCTAAGAGATGTATTTCCAGGTCTGAATAGTTTTATCGATTATACCAGATCTTGTATTGTAGAATAATCCAATCTGACGTTACAAAATATAAATTGCAATAAAACTAGAGAATAGATTTTTATACAAAAACCAGAATGAAAAATAACTTAAAGCAACAAAAATTAAATTTCGTTCCGGTTCGGGTTTCGGTTCTCCATTTTTTTACATAACGGTTTTCGGTTCAGTTTCGTTCGAAAAAAAAAAAATTGGTTAATTACGTTATTATGTTCCGGTTCGGTTCTGGTTTGAAGCTCTGGTTCAAAACAGACAATTTTTTTTTTTAAAGAACCCAGAACGTAAACAAATAAAAAAAAATACATCACTGTATTCCCGCCATATTAATTTATGAGCGAGACATGTCAAATTTGTACGAACTCTACATCCCTTTGGACTGCTTATGTTTTAATGCAGCTTTGAATAATTCTGGGGCGGCTTAGGCCCGAAGTTTTATAACCAGATTGTCGATACCATTCTTGACGACAAAAACTATATTTTCACAAATTTTCAGCCGGCATAAATTCTAAATAAAACGATTATTAGCCCTCCTGCTAGTGGGTTCACGAATAAACACAACAATCACAAAATTTGCTTTTCTAGAAGAACTCCGGATCATCAAAGAATGTACAGTAAACCTCAATAATTTTTGATTCTACGGTTGGTTTGTTCTTAATTAATTAATCTTACTTATGCAGTTTTCGTAAAAGTAAAGCTTTAATATTTGTTGGCTTAAATATGTTTGCTTTATCAAATTTTAAGCTAATTAACAAAAAAAAATTAAAATATTTGGAATAATCCATAAAATATGTGCTAAAACATAAAATAAGTTGAAATATGCGATTAAGCGAAAATATTTAAATATGTATATGTGGTAAGTGGTAACATATAGGGCTCATTCGCCTTTATTTGTTCTAATTCGAATTCGAATAAATATCCAACAAATTTTTGATTCGGATTTCCCAAAAAAAATTTTTTTTACCTAATAGTCCTAAGCTTACTAGCTTTACCTATAACCTTATCTTTGCCTTTACCTTTACCTTTACCTTTACCTTTACCTTTACCTTTACCTTTACCTTTACCTTTACCTTTACCTTTACCTTTATCTTTACCTTTACCTTTACCTTTACCTTTACCTTTACCTTTACCTTTACCTTTACCTTTACCTTTACCTTTACCTTTACCTTTACCTTTACCTTTACCTTTACCTTTACCTTTACCTTTACCTTTACCTTTACCTTTACCTTTACCTTTACCTTTACCTTTACCTTTACCTTTACCTTTACCTTTACCTTTACCTTTACCTTTACCTTTACCTTTACCTTTACCTTTACCTTTACCTTTACCTTTAAGTTTACCTTTACCTTTACCTTTACCTTTACCTTTACCTTTACCTTTACCTTTACCTTTACCTTTACCTTTACCTTTACCTTTACCTTTACCTTTACCTTTACCTTTACCTTTACCTTTACCTTTACCTTTACCTTTACCTCCACCTCTACCATTACCAGCAGCTTTATCAAAACCTTTACCGTAATCGTTACTGTAATAAGTAATATTACCATTACCATTAACATTACCATTACCATTCAAACCACCTTTATCTTTACAGACGATGAACAAAATTTTATTATTTTAAAAGGTAAAAAAGTGAAATGATAAAATACCGAGCTGTTGGCAAAATTTTGTCCACCGTCTTTACCTTCCTTTACCTTTACCCTTCCTTAAACTTTATCTTTACCTTTACTATTACCATTACCAATACGTTAACCTTCTCCTTTACTTTTACCATAATCAAAACTTACCTTTGCTAAAACGGAGCAAGACAAAAACGAAGAGTGCTATTAGCCAATGTGGTTTCATCAATAATGCTGTATGGAGCTCCAATTTGGGCTGACGAAATGAAGATATCGTATAGGCTTAAGTTAAACTCCGTTTATCGACTTAGCGCTCTAAGGGTGATCTGCGCGTTTCGATTAGTTTCAGACGATGCAGTGTGTGTAATCGCAGGAATGCCTCCGCTGGACCTCTTAGCTAAAGAGCGTAAAAGGTTGTATGAAGAACGTAGCAGCGATGTGAATGTTGCAGAAAGGAGAACGATTGCCCGAGACGAAACTACGACCGAGTGACAAACTAGATGGAGCCAATCAAGCAAAGGTCGATGGACTCATCGCTTGATTCCTCAAATTGAAGTTTGGATGGAACGAAGATATGGGGAAGCTAACTACTATCTCTTTCAATTCTTAACGGGGCATGGCTGTTTCCGACAGTATTTGTTCAGGTACAAACACGACAATAGTCGTTATTGTCCAACATGCACTGAAGTAGTGGAGAATGTGGAGCATATCAGGAGCAAGACATGTGATTGAGAGAAGTATCGGAGAGCATGTTACTCCTGAAAACATATTGCAGAGGATGTTACGTTATAAGGAGACTTGGATCGCTATTAGTGAAAGTATCTGTGACGTGATACAACAGCTTAGGATGCTCGGAATGGACAGGTTCGGTAGTCCATTCGTGTTATAACCGTCAAGGAGGTAGAAGTGCAGCTTTTGCTGGGTGCCTGCCCGCGACATAATGTCTAGCACTGGATATTGGAGGGAGGTTTTAGTTCAACAATCATCATATGACTTAAACCAAGACCACGTGTTACGATCCACTCTTGGTTGGCGATCCACGTTGTTCAATTTGTTGTATATCATGCTGGTTTTAAGAAAGGGTTGTGAGTTGCGTTTAGGGTTGAGTTAGATTTGAGTAAGAGGTTGAGATGGGGATTTACTTGGGATTGAATTGATGGTTAATTTGGGTTTGTGTTGGGTGGAGTTTGGAATTAAGTTAGAGGCTGATTTGGGGCTTGAGTCGGAATTGGGTTAAGTTTGAGTTGGCGTTGAGCTCATGTAGCTTGAATGGTTTTAAGTTGAGTTCATGTACGCAAGTAGTGTTTAGGACGGTGTTGATTGAGTTTGGCGTTGAGTTTGGGGTTACTTTGAGGAGGGTAGTGTTGGGGTTGAATTCGGGTTGATTGAATCATTCAGCTTTAATTTATAAGGGGGTTGTGTTAAAATTTTGGTTGGAAGTTAGTTTGAGTTGTTTTGATTGTTTTTCGGACCGTGTTGATTTGAGGATTATTCGAGTGTTGAGTTGGAGTTGAGTTAGGAATTTATTTGGGGGTTGGATTGGAGAGTATCTTAAACTAAGTTCATGCTGAGCGTTGAGTTAGGGGTTAACTTGAAAGTTGAGTAAGGTTGTATTGGGGTTGAGTTTATGGTTGGGTTAAGGTCTGAGTTAAGGTTGGATTGGTGCTGATTTGAGTTAGGTTGATTTCGAGATTGAGTTGGACGTTGAGTTTGGATTTGAGTATAAGGTTGAAATTTGGCTCAAGCTAAGGTTGTGTTGAAGTTAACTTGGAGTTGAGTAAGGGGTTCAGTTGGGGAATTATTGTATTTGTGGGTTGAGTTAGAGTGAATTGATTTGAATTTATTTTACGTATACATGTAGTTTTCGGACCTTGTTGATTTGAGGAATGGCTTGGGCATTGAGGTCAGGGTTGAGTTGGAGTTGAATTCATGGTGCAATTAGCGTTTGATTTGATAGTTGAGTGGAAAGTTTGATTGCATTTTCTTGAAATGTCTTGATGTAAGCACGTAATTTTCCGGACCCAAGTCCTGATCACCTCGTGAGGTTTCAGCCTGTATATTTTCGTTATTGAAATACAATTTTATTTGTCAACACAATTGTGGAATCGATACATCACAGCAAAAATCATAAAAGTTTAGATGTGGTGGATCTGGTATGTAACGGAGCATCGGTACCGGCAACTTTTACTTCAGTCATAATCTTGTGTATCGATTCCACATTTCGCATTATTCCAACACAGTTACGGAATCGCTTCCAGCAAATGATGGTCTATACTTCGATCTCGATGGTCTAGTGGCTCAGGAACTTATTTATGTACAGTATTCACAGCAACGTTAGCATTCATCCATAAAATGCTGCAAATTATGCTGTTGATCATTAAATTGAAGTTCTACACCAAGAAACGATTTGGAGACAAAAATGAAATAATTTTTGATGTGGCGTATGACCCACCCCAATCTTTAAATCATTTCTATAACACATTTTATTACGTTCACATCGAATTAAGTTGTACAAATCGCGTTGGATAACCGACATTTTTTCACGCATCAACAATACCATAAAAGAACTTAACTTTAACAAAGCATTGAAAAACTTGTGTGCTTTTTTATTTCTTCATCATATTCTTTATAACATTTTATGTTGGCTGTGCGCCTATGCTACAATAAAATTGTTGAACCAAGTTTTTGTTTGATTTCCAACATCTGGTCATAAGCATAATAAAAATTCCGTTTCATATCTCTTCGCACAGCATCATTATGTACCCATAGTCTTTGCTATTCCTATTTTGTTATACGCATCCTTCTTTCCTTCGGCGAATAAGATTATGATGATGATGATGATGATGATGATGATGATGACATTATTTTTTTAAGTCTCGCACATTTTTTTGCCTTGTTTTTGCTACTTTATCGTATTATGGTTGTTTGTTTTCGTTTTTAAGATGATTATGCTTAATGAAAATGATGTGGGGTCCGATGGAACATAAAACAGCTATACACAATTTAGAATGAATATTTGTTTCCAAGAATTTTTTCCTAACTTGCTTAAGAAAGACTTTAGGGTATTTTTGTACACACACACACACACACACACACGGACACGTTATAAAAAGGCAAAGTACATAAAAAACCATGTTAACGCTTTTTTTTGTGTTTACGCGAGTGTCGGTTTTGATTAAGATATGCGAGGGCATTTTGAAAAAGAACAAAACAAAATTTGGGTTTTATGTGAAATATGTGTGAACAAAAATGGTTAATTAGAGAATGAACAGTGTCAGTCAGTCAATCTCTAATGTGTCAGACTGTTTTGTAAATTAAGGAAATTAAAAAAAAAAAAAAAAAATCTAATTAAATTTACAACAATACAGAAAATGTATTTTATCTCAATTAATTTTTTTTTAACTTTCCGATATAATTTGTGTGTACAGATTTTGGCTTGTGTGTGTATATTTGTGTGTCAATATTTGGTATACCAAATTAAAATATTTCATAACGTTATCGATTTTCGTGTAAGACTTGCACATACTGATATAAACGTTACACACCTTCTTCAATACGAAATTATGCGAGAGGGGACAGAGTATGGAGTTAGTTTTTCATTTTATACTAGAAGATGTAATTAGAAATCATTATAATGGAATTAATTACTACTTGTTGGCTGCTCTTCTGTAAAATTAAATGTACATATACATACGAGTATGTTCATAAATATTTCGAGACTATGTTGTAATAGATACATATGGATCTAGGTTTTGTTGTTTGCATACATTTTACGGCTGAATAGTGTATAATATGTAAAAGGAGTGAGTCGAATGGTGCTTGAGCGAAAAACATAATAAATTAGAAGTTTTAATTAATTTTAAAATAATTTTGTTGCTAACAAGCAGTTAATTTTTTTTTTGCTAATGTACATACATATACCGTTTACTAAAAAATCGATGATCGGTAGATAAAGTGAATATCTTAATGCTTTTAAGTTGCTGTTTGGTATCTCAATCTTTCGACCGTTAGTTTATATATCGGATCTGCCAATTGAAGTGTTCGTTAAATTCAAATTGAAAGATCAAAAGAGTTACCAAATTTGGTATTTTCGGATGAGAAAACATTCCGCGTTGAACAATTTCCCAACAAACAAAATCGTCTTGTTTGGTTGGGACGTTTCGATGATAACATAGGGCCACACAATGAAAACCAGGTGGAGCATCTCTGAGCTCAGTTGATGTATCTGACGTTTAGCTTCGATATGCTTTTTCCATATAAGTCTTCTATCTAAATGTGGACGGGTAAGTTTGAGGAGTGTGAATGTAATGTGCGCCGATTTACGCTCGTTGACCTTAATTCTCAATTTAATTAACCATTTTTGTATTTCGTCTAAATAATCTTGCAGATTTCTTGATATGCTATCGTGGGATTTTGTTCCATAGACATGATTGCTGTATCATGTGCAAATGTTGCAACTTTTACGTATTTTGATGTTGGTAGATCTGCTGTATAGATCAAATATAATAGTGGCCCTAGCACACTGCCTTGTGGAACTCCAACGAGGATTTCGTATAAAGTGGTGGATACGCTGTGTGTATTTCACGAAAAACGTTCGATCAAGCAGATAATTTTTATTGATGTTAGAAAACCTTTTTGGTAATGTTTATGCCACACTTTTTCGGAAGCTTGCGCAATGTCTAAAAACGCTGCAGAGCACTCTATGAACTTGTTCTACTGACTCTATGAACTTGTTCTACGGTTCCGTGTTCTTCTCTAAATCCGAATTGATGACCAGGAATAATTTTTTTCTCGTGCAGAATTAGTTTAAGTTTTTGCAGGAGCATTTTTTCGAATAGCTTACAGACAATCGGTAGTAAACTGATTGGACGGGTATGAGTTTACTTTTGTGTCATCTCTACCATTTTTTATGGAATCATTATGATTTGCAAGATTTTCCAGGTTTCAGGAAAGTAGCCTATTCTCATAATTGATACATTTTTCCGGAAGATTTTTTAGTATTTTGCCACTTATCAGACCATGCCCTGGTGCTTTTCTTGGATGAATGTTTTCCTTGATTTTCTTTTGTACTTCGCGCCATTTGTATTTAATTTTCTGGATTTCCTCAGTTTCTGCATCATCCGATATAAATTCAGGGCTTCCAATTTGTTCGTTGGGTATAAATACATACCTTACTAAGATGTTGGGCAAATATGTTTGCTTTACCTGCATTATTTTTTGCCCAGTTTCCGTCAGGGAGACGAATCGGAGCACATGAAAGTGTTGATCGTTTTAGCTTACATGTGGCTTTCCACAAAAAGTAATCTGTTGCTTCGGTCGCTGTGAGTTCACTGAAATAATGTTGAACCCCTTCATCACGTTCTTTTAATAAGGTCATTTCCAGGTTAGTGGTCGCTTTATTTAATTTTGATTTAAGCGTAGGCGATCTGTGTAGTTGCCATTGCCTGCATATTGAGCGTTTGATCATTAACAGCTACTAAATATTCTGAGACGGTTTGTCCAACTTTAAGTAAACTGTGCTGCATGGTGTCGCATCCGCTGCAGCTTGTTTTAATACAGCCGTTAGGCTTTGTACTGCTGCATCAATTTCATGTTTTGTTTTTAGCGGGATGTTTAAAGAACATTCTTTGTTTAACGTAGACTTGAATTGGGTCCAATTAGTATGTTGATTCGTCAGAAAACTAGGTGGCGATAATTTTAGAACTTGCATGTTCTGTGTTACTAATATCGGTGAGTGCTCAGAAGAAAGATCATAACAGGTTTCAGCCATTATAAGAGCTACACCCTTTGTTACACAAAAATCCAGTAAATCGGGAAATTTTCGTCTCTCAGTTGTCCAATAAGTTGGGTGGCCAGTAGATATGTGATCTAATTTATCATTTTGCATACATTTCCACAATTGTTTTCCTTTCGAAGATATTAGTTTGGCGTTGTAGTCACCTCCCGCAAGGAACTTATCTCCCAGAGTTTTGAAGTAGTTTGCAAACTCATGTCTTTTCACTGAATGTTTTGGTGGACAATAAACTGCAGATATGGAGCATTTTCCTGATCGTTCATCCAGACAGATGCTAGTTGCTTATATATGCTCCTCACTATATTTTTGGAGTTCATAATGTCTTATTCTGTTCTTGATAAGGATAGCAGTTCCCCCATTCGATTTTCCGCTAGGATGCGTCGTGTCATAAAATGTGTATCCTTTGATTTTGAAATAGCTGGTAGTTGTAAAATGGGTTTCAGAAATCAGCATAATATCGATGTTGTGTTCAATAAGAAAATTTTGTATCTCTAGTTTACGTTGCACTTGCCCATTGGCGTTCCACACAGCTAATTTAAGTGGATTCATTTTTGAGACGTATATTGGCCTCCATCATTTGCATAAAGTTATTCATTGAGGGTATTAATCCTTTATAACTTCCCTGGACGTCGTTTGGGGTTGGATTAAGAGGTTTACCTCTAACAGCTTCCGCTTATGATATTTTTGGATTGATTGTAACCGACATTTGACCCGCATTGGTTTGACCCTTGAAAATATGGTTTAGTGTTTGCTGTTCCGCTCCCTGACGTGGATTCATTTTTTTTTTTCTTAACTTCTTATACACCACGCACCCTCTATAGTTTGCGGTATGATTTCCACCACAATTACCTCATTTTCTAGCCTCCGGTTTGCTTTTATCCAGTTCACAGTTGGTGCTGTCATGCAGTTTGCCACATATTACGCAAACAGCCGGGAAGTTTGCAGTAGTTTCGCGAATGTCCATATTCCTGACAGTTGGTACATTGTAAACCCGATTTACGTTTGTGGGGCTCCTCCACTATAGTTTTTCTGTACAATAAATACCTAATATCGTATATTGCATGTTTACCCTTAGTTTTTATTACTTCGGGTTCCAACTCAACTTTAAACATTGGTTGAGGTTTTCTGTCACGATTAATAATGTTTATTCCGTGCTTCACCTTGAAATTCATTTTTGACAGCTCTTCGCTTATTTCCTCTGGCTGCGCAGCGGACTCGATCTCTTTTATCACGACCGTAATCAGAGCCTTCTAGAGTATAGAGCCATAATCATTATGACGTATTTTTTAGAAGCTTTTTTAGTGGAATAACTTTTCACTAATTTCCATAGGAATCCATAGTAAAAATGGTGTTTTTTAGCTTCAAGTTTTTCATTGAAAAAAGCAAAAATGTTACAAAATTTTTATACAAAAGTATTCTAGATACCTTTAGCAGCAATATACAGGAAGGGTTTATTGGTATTAAGTACATATTAATTGCAGAAATATTAAAATTAAATTATTTCTAAAATATATTTTTCGAACTTTCATTTTGAAAAATACATCAAAGTTGGCTCTTCCAAATTAAAATAATACTTGCTACATTTATCTTTAGTTTTACTAGTGTACGTTAGATGTCTCAGATTTATACAGAAAAATACGAAAAAGAATTGTTTAATCACAAAATTATGACACGTTCTTAATATTTTGAGAATTTGTTTTGCTTTTCCTACAATTTTTGAACTTGAAACTTCCCAAAGTGGCAATTTTTCGTACGATTTTTAAAAAATTTGTACTGCCATCACTGCCATCTATGTAATGTATATTGACTTAATGCACACAATTTGTAGTAAGCTTTTCCTTTTTATTTGACCAGAATGCTATTGTTATGAACTTTTTTTTATATTTTGGTTTAAATAAATCAGTTATTACAAGAAAATGAAAACGATTTACTTAAACGACATTTATATATGTTGAAATTCAAACATTTATGAAAATATTTCAGAAAACATAATTAAGAATTTGTAACGTTTTCATTGACAAATTTGTCTTAAGAAAAAAAGTGATTTCCCATATGTTTTATGTGTTTTACTATGGAAATTTTGATTTTTTCGTCGTTTCTAATTCCCTTAAAAAAGCTTCGTTTTTTATATTATGGCTTGTATAATCAAGGTTGCTTTGCCGTAATTCCTTTTGAGCTTTTTAGACAGTATGTGTAAAAATACTTTCATTACAAGAACGGCTACAACTTTTCTGTATTCGTCGATGTTTTTGGCTTGTATCGTGGTTTCGCTGATGTTACCACCTGTAATGTAGACAATGAAAAAGTTCGCACTTGTTTCTGCATTTAGTGTTGTCAGTAACAGTTTTGATGGCGCCCCTCTTAAGTAGATTAGAGGAGGTATCTCTTTAGGCTCTTCCTCCTCATCCTTGTTATCACCTTCCACTTGTAGAACTTCGAATCGGTTACCAGATATTATTCCGGATTGATTTAGTTTTACGCTGTCAGGTTTGAAGCCGCTTCCTCTGGTGATTTTGGGTTTCTTTTTCTTTTTCACGTCACCGTAACATAACGTTCAAATCCCGTTTACACTAATGTTTGTATTAGAGATACTTTTTCATTATCTTCATTCTCAATGTTTTGCACAATTTTATTATTTGTGTCAAAGTTACCTCTGGAGGTCACTTGAAGGTCATCTGTAGGTTGAATCCTTATTTTGAATCTCTCGGCTGATATTTCGGGTAGTAATGGACCAGCTGACCTTTATGTTTTTAAGGTCGCTGATGACGATTCCAGTGTCCATAGGACCCCCCATCACGTCTAGATCAAGGTCAAATGAAGGTCAAACACATTAATTCGAATGATATAATTTTCTTGAACCCGGATTGTGAGAGAACAGGAAATTTTCCGCATAAATACGCTTTGACCTTTTAGTCAAAGTTACCTCTGGAGGTCATTTGAAGGTTATCTGAATGTGAAATCCTTAAGCGAGATATCGTATATATGAAAGTTCATGAGAATTAGTCAGTCTCTTACGAAAAAATACTTACATAACAGTTGAGTGTGATTTTATGAAATTTGAGGTTCATAGCCCAAAATGAGAAATAAAATGAGTTAATGTTTAATTTTAAGCTTGAATGTTTACATTTAACCGACTCCAAATTGTAGACCATGAGCCTATCAGTTTACGAAATCACATTCAACTGTTGAGCATTTTCACCATAAGGGATGACCTTGGGTTAGATCAATAGAGTCATTTTCTAGGTCAATCAGAGGCCAAGATTCATTACTTACATAATATGCTATAAAACGGGGCATCGTGAACCGGTATTTACTTGTGCATGTCCCCATGGCACCTCTTCGTGGTGACATCGAGCAACGGGTCACCGGCGAAGCCTTTGGGTGAAAGATTTCAAGCCGTCATTCGGAACCCCAGTCATCATACCACCGCAGCTCTAATTCGGTGGGAAATTTGACCGTTTTAAAGTCTAATGCTACAAGTTCAACAACAACCCCACGCCAATACCGATTAAGCCAATTTTGCGTTGTTTCTGGAAATAAATCATCACGAATCAGGGTAGGCGATTTACTGATGAATTCAAAGCACATTACAAAAAATGTTCCAATATACATACATATAGATGCTAGTGGAATAAACAATTCTTGGACTCCGAAAATATTATGCGTCACTTGCTCCCTGCGAATCACATGGAAGAAGAAACAGACATTTGCTCATCCTACGATTTGGCGAGTGCCAGAAGATCATAATACTGATTGTAACTCATGCTGTTTTGATCAGCATTGGACAGGATGAAAGGGAATATCAGATGTCTACTGACGAAGTCTCTTTTGAAACAGAAACTAATGATACAGATATAAGAATGTCATTTGAAGAATTTAAAGATCAGCAAAACGATGAGTTGAATGAATCGCAGGAATCAGAAGATGGTCAACACGGAAATTCCCATGGTTTTAATCAAGATGGGCTAAGTGACTTGATTCGAGACGCAGGTCCTTCGAAACAGACTCCGAGCTCATAGCTTCTAGATCAATTAAAGAAAATAATTATTTATAGATCCAGATATTCGCCCGAGAACAATATTATGCAAAAAAGGACTGGACACTCAGGCAAGAATTAACTCCAGGATCTATGAACATTGTTCAAGAGAGACTCATTCCTAGTCATAAAGTCATCCTTCCTCCTTTTCACATCAAACTAGGCTTTTAAAAAGCTTATCAAAGCAATGAGGGTATCGGAGAGCGATGCTTTCACGTTTATATTCGAGAAATTTCCCAATATTTCTGAAGCACAAATCAATGAAGTTGTTTTCGATGGACCTCCAATAAGGGAACTGATCAAAGACGAATTTGAAAAGAGAATGAAAACCAATGAAAAAAAAAAATTCTTGGAAAATAACACAGACCGCCTGATTGCAAGAATATTGACGACAGACTATTGGAAAACTACCGAAAATGGGATGGTTAATGCATTTAAAGATCCAGTTCCTCCACTCCCACAATGATTACTTCCTTGAAAATCTGGGGGACTTTAGTGAGTAGCAAGGAGAGAGACTTCACCAAGACTTGAAACTTTTACGAACAGTAGAACACGCCGTATATGAATTTCCGGTTTGCATCTATACAACGTCTGAACTGAAATTTTGAATCAGAATTGCTCAACCCCCGCACTTAACCATAGTTCCAGAAAAATTCTTCAGAACCTGAATCAGCACTGATGCACACACACACAGGCACACATAGATATATACAAATCCACACAGCCACCCACAGTATCTACATACACGAATAGATACACACAAACAGAATCTGGGTGGTTAAAAATTATAACATTCGAATTAAGGTAATGATTTTCATTTGACCTTGACTCAAACGTGCTGGGTCATATGGACGCCAGAATCGTGGTCAGCGACCCCAAAAACATAATGGTCAACTGGTCCGAGAGCCATTCCTAGCCGAAATATCAGCCGATAAATTCAAATAAAGGATTTGATCTACAGATGACCTCCAAATGACCTCCAGAGGTAACTTTGACTAAAAGGTCAAATCGTATCTGAACTTAAAATTTTCTGTTCTCTCAGAATCCGGGGTCAAAAAAATTATATCATTTGAATTAAGGTGTTTGACCTTCATTTGACTTTAATCTAGACGTGATGGGGTTATATGGACACCGGGATCGTGATCAGCAACTTCAAAAACCTATAGATCAGCTGAGCTCAGGAACGATTTTTTTTTTAATAGTGATAAAAAGCGGAAATCTTTATCCAAACCCAATTAATCTATGTCAATAAATAGTTTGCGTCAGTTTGTGTACGAATAAGTACTAGAATGAATCCATAATATCCTTCCTTTTAAATCAACTATGTATATCAAGACAAGAAATAAAGTCATTCCATTTTCAAGATTTTTTTTAACTAAATAACAAACGGCTGACACCTATTGAACAGCAATCTGGCCCCATCGGCTCACTTCTTAGAGTAGTCACTCTGGTTGTTAACATGTATTTCTGTGGCAAGATTATTTTATGCTTACTGTCGTAGTCACAGTCAGAATTTTACAGTCGATCCCCTACTCTCAGAACACCATTTTCATTTGTCTTGGTTTGATGGCTACCTTCTTGTAACGCCGTATATTTTGGATGTCCTCGCCAAATTCCATTCTCTGTAATCAGACGATACATTTTATTTTCGCATTTTAATTCACTTTAGCTGCTAGCTGCGTTGTTATTCTCAAATTTGGATTTTTAAGGTCATTTATAAACCGTAACACGTAAGCAACCGCTCTAAATATTTTGTGCAGTCTGAATTCACCTTCAAAAAATTGCTCTCTAACGCGGCGCTTCTCTTATTTAAAAATTACAAAAATCCAAAATCACTTTTCTTGACGTTTTGAAGGTCTGTGAGTCCGAAAAAGTAAAAAAAAACATCTACCCGTCTTTCTGGAGGTCTGGATGTATTTACCCAACGGTATCTCGTGGGCGGCTTATCTGATTTGGATTTTTCTTCCGCCAATCTGTTTCTATGGTCAAGACGTAGAATTGAAAAGGTTTTTGAACCTGTACATTAAGACTATCGTGTACCTTTTTCAAATGAATTAACCCAAAACCCCATGGTTATTAACGGTTTCGATAAGGAGAGCTGATTGCAAGATTAGTTGGGGTTGAGTTGAAATTGAGTTCAGGTTGTGTTAGGGTTGTAAGCAGTTTTATGCATTGAATATTGAAACAAATCACAGGGTTTTCCTTTTTGTCAGGTGACAATAAAATATGTAAACGTTTCTCGATTTTTTTTCTCATCTTCAATAAGAGAATTCAATAAAGCGATACTGCGATTTAGGGTTCTTCGGACCGTCCAGGAAGAGGTCGTTCACCCACTATCAATACTCCACAGCTCTGCAACATCATGAAATGTCGGATTTACAGAAATCCGCAAATCATGCGTACGTAGCCAGGAGCCTTCATGTAAACTGCGAAACAGTTCGAAAAGTAGTCAAAGAAAATCTTAACAACTATCCGTACAAGTTTCAAAGTCATACGACTTGAAAAATGCAAAGTGTTACTTCTGAAGCGGTTCGGGGGCAACAAATCCAGAAAAAAATATTTTTACCGATGAGAAGCTGTTCACAATTGAACAATGCTACAATCATCAAAATTATTATATTTGGTCAAAAACACCCGAAGAAACTCGAATTGTTGGCAGAAGCCAAAAACCTAAATCTGTTATGGTTTAGGCTCAATTCACCGTTGTGGGAGAGCTACCGCTCAAATTTTCAATTTTTGACGTTATGTACCGGCCATCATATTCTATGGATTTAAATCTTCGGCTATTTTGTTTGGGCATACTTGGAGAATAAAACCTGCGCCATACCACATACAAATTTGGAGTAATTTACGTGCTGCCATTCTCAAGGACTAGGATGAAATGCCCCTAGAAATGCTTCGAACTGCTGCTGATAATTTTAGTAAAAGCTTAAAGCTTTGTATTTATTTGGTTCAAAATCATTAAAAATATTTGGAATTTAAATAGTCTCCGTATCACAACGACATATACAATATAACACAATCCATTAGATTTTTGTTTTTAATTACATTAGCATAAAGTGTAATGACACATACAGATACATAAAAGCTTTGTGCATATTTACACAAGTAAAATATAGTTCAAGGTATAGATAAAATAGTTTTTCCAATGCTTTAAAATCGAAAACCTGTTGTTGTAAATTAAACGATGTGATTGCGTATATGTATTAGTTAAACTACAAAAGGCAACACTAAATACAAATTGAAATTGAAAATCGTATCGGAAAAGTGAAAACCTTATTACCACCTTTTCCATTTCATTTTGTGTGTTTTAAACCGCCAAACAATTTAACTGGATAACGATACCAAAATACCTATGTACATACAAAAAAACAAATCTAAAGAAAGACCGGTGAAAATACCAAAATGTGAAAGAGATATTCGAATTGAATAATGATGAGTTGCAAAATGGGGAAAACCTTTTTTTTCTGTTTTGTTCGTTTTGGTTACAGTTCCGGTTTATTTATTTATTCTGTATATCGGCTAAGTTAATCTTAAACACAACTTTCGACCAATTTTTTGCTATTCATGTCATGTTTGAACCAATTCTATTGCGTTGAGAGGATAAGGTTTACTGTTTTTACCTATAATCGAAAACTATTTTTTTTTTGGCTGAATCGTTTAAAATTTAGATATTCCTGCGATATGCTATTTCGATTTAAATTCGCATCAATCGATCTCGAGAGTTAAATTTTCACATTGGCTTTATGGAGAATCAAACCTCCACCTTTCCAAATGTATCTTTACAGGATTTATGGGTTTCCTTGAAATTCTTAATATTTAAAGAGCCGCGATAATAGCCGCATTTCTTGACACATTAGTGTTCCGGATCAGATCAAAGTTTACATTGAAAACAACAACACAAATTAAATTTTTGTTGTTGTTTTCAATGTAAACTTTGATCTGATCCGGATCACTAATGCGTCAAGAAATGCGGCTATTATTAGCAATTATTATGTCGTCGATACACCGAGAGTAACGGCAATATCGGGGCTCCTAAAATGTTATGAAGTGTATTGCACGAATTTTTATTGTCAGTTAATGAAAAAGCTCACTAAGGATTTATAAATATCAATTGCGAAACTATCGTTTGGCCTACGCCATTCAGTTTGCTTGAAGTTTCCGACAAAAACAGTTTGAATATACACTCTCTTGAGCGTTTTCGTCAAGGCTAAGATGTCTTGGGCAAGTACTTCGTTTACAAAATCGGACCACTAAACAGGCCTTGGATTCGGCACCAACGAAAGTAGGACCTTGTGGGAGACTACCTACCCGATGGATGGGCGACGTTGAAAGGGGCCTATACACACTCGGTCACCGTGCCTGGCGTTCTCTTGTGGCGGATCGAATTATTTGGAGGAGCATCGTTGAGGCGGCCAAATCCCTTCCTGGGATGTAGCGCCTGCGAAAGAAGGAAGAAGTAAACAAATATTTTGGCAACAGGCTACGTTCCGCGCTACACGGAAAGTAAATTATTTTCATGCCAAACCGATTCATTTTTTCGGATTTATGTTATTTGTGCCATTTGCCTTTTGTAGAAAATGGCCGAATTTGAAATTCATTTTGCAATTTCGTAGACCACGGTCTAAGCTTTGCCTGCTGGTAATGAAGGAAATGTTATGTGCAAAGTGCGCACTTTGCATACACAACAAACTTCCATCTTGAAAAGCAAAAATTATCCGAATATTATGATGTGGGGCTTATTTCAAATTCATTTTCAAAATGGCCGAAACATTTAAATTTTCTTAAAACTGACTTTTTAATGCGATGAATAATTGTGGTACATACATACAGGGTAAGGAAAAAGTATGGAAACCCCTAGAAATCTAGCGGAGTTCGGTTAAAAAAAAATGAGCAAGGTTTATTCTTAGATAATTGTCAACAAAGAATTTAATGGTGAGCTTTGTTGTGACCTTGACCTTCATCTTCAAGGTCATTTGGAGGTCAAGGTCATTTTGTATAGGGAAACCCAAGTTTTTGAAATCGGATTCGAAAATAGCGATCAATTGTACGTCCGAATATGTATTTTCCATGAGTAATATATTTTAGTTATAATGCTTATGATTTGCTAGATAAACTAAAAAATTAAAAAAAAAATAATTCTTTATTTTAAAATTTATATTTTATAATTTTTTTTTTTAATTTTCATAGCAAATTATAAGCATTATAACTAAAATATATTCCTTCAGATGACCTTGGGAGGTCATGGAAGATACATATTCGTACGTACAATTGATCGCCCTATTCGAATCCGATTTCAAAACTTGGGTTTCCCTATACAAAATGACCTTGACCTCCAAATGACCTTGATGATGAAGGTCAAGGTCACAACCAAGCTCACTATTAAATTCCTTGTTGACAATTATCTAAGAATAAACCTTGCTCATTTTTTTAACCGAACTCCGCTAGATTTTTAGGGGTTTCCATACTTTTTCCTCACCCTGTATATGATTACGTAAGGGAAACATCTAGTAACCAAAAGGGAATCTGTTGATTTCATCCACATTCCACATGGAAGATAATATTTTCTTATTGATAGGAGTTCCCAAAGATATAATTATCCTGTATCCTGTGCATTACGATCGTTAACGACCAGAAATCCTCTGAAATGAGGGCTGTATTCATTTCGTAGGTAGTTTTTCGATCTTTGAGAGATTTCCGTCCCAAGTATTGAACTAGGTCTATTGCCTTATATCAGCTTCCTTCGTCCAACAATATTTGACCCTGTAAAATAGGGCTGGTTACGCAAAAGCCAAGGTTTGAAGCGGTGAGTATCAATCTTATTACTACTTCGGTCTAAAAGGACCAAAGTATTGAAATCCTGTCAAAAATGAGCAACCATTTGGTTGGTCCAAAAACCACTTTTCTCGACGTTTTGAAAGTTCCTGAGTTTGAAAAAGCAACAACAAAAAAAATGTCAGGCCGTATATCTCGCCATTGTCTGGTTGTCTGATGGTTCTCGAGAACGGCTAGTCTGATTTCGATTTTTTTTTTCGACAATCAGTTTCTATCATCAAGGCGGAGATTTGAAAAGCTTTTGAAACCTGTACGTTAAGAGAATCGGATACCTGCCATACTAATTGGTCCAAAATACCTGGTTATACAAATATTTACCAATTTTTATATATGAATTTAGAGTTGGGCATTGAGTTGAAGGTTGAAATAGGGGTCAATTTGCGCGTTGAGTTAAAGTTGAGTTGGAGTTGTGTTGGAGTTGGATTAGTAACTGTGAACTGTTCAACAATTTTTTATATATACTGGCTTGAGGATTGAGTTTGGCGTAGACTTTGCGGTTAAGTTGAGGGTTGAGTTGGGTTGCGTTCGCGGGTAGAACTGGAGTTGAGTTGGAGTTGGATTAGGGTTTAGTGAGCAGTTGAGAAATCAATAAAAATGAGTATTTTTATGTACATATGTATGTACACACTGTACAGGTTTTACACGTCAAATTGAAATTTTTATTCAAGTTGAACCTGTAGGAAATTATACGTATGGCCATTAGGATCCATTTCAGATTTTAGTGAAATTTGACATCCACGATGAAAATGGGAGTATAAAATGATTTTTGGAAAAAGTTCAAATATGCCAAGTATGATAGATCTTGCCTATTTCTCAACTGATTATGACAGAATTCGACATGTGCGTTGGAAATGGGATTCTAAAATGTTTTTGGAGATAGTTCTGGAATATGGCCAAGCATGATAGAACTTGCCGATTTCTCAAACGATTAGGATGAAGTTCGAAATGTGCGTTGGAAATGGGATTCTAAAATGATTTTTGGAGAAAGTTTTGGAATATGCCCAAGTATGATGGAACTTGCTTATTTCTCAACCGATTAGAATGAAATTTCACATGTGCGTTGGAAGTGGGATTCTAAAATGTTTTTTGGATTAACTTTGAAAAATGGCCAAGAATGATGGAACTTGCCTATTTCTCAACCGATTATGATGGAATTCGACATGTGCATTGAAAATGGGATTCTAAAATGGTTTTTGTGTTAATTTTGAAAAATGGCCATGAATGGTGGAACTTGCCTATTTCTCAACCGATTATTATGAAATTTGACATGTGCGTTGGAAATGGGATTCTAGAATGATTTTTGGAGAAAGTTCTGGAATATGGCCAAGTATTATGGAACTTGCCTATTTCTCTACCGATTATGATGGATTTCGACATGTGCGTTGAAAATGGGATTCTAAAATGATTTTTGGATTAATTTTGAAAAATGGCCAAGAATGATGGAACTTGCCTATTTCTCTACCGATTATGATGGATTTCGACATGTGCGTTGAAAATGGGATTCTAAAATGATTTTTGGATTAATTTTGAAAAATGGCCAAGAATGATGGAACTTGCCTATTTCTCTACCGATTAGGATGAAATTTGACATGTGCGTTGGAAATGCGATTCTAAAATGTTTTTTGGATTAATTTTGAAAAGTGGCCAAGAATGATGGAACTTGCCTATTTCTCAACCGATTATGATGAAATTTGACATGTGCGTTGGAAATGGGATTCTAAAATTCTTTTTGCAGAAAGTTCTGGAATATGGCCAAGTATGATGGAACTTGCCTATTTCTCAACCGATTAGGATGAAATTTGACATGTGCGTTGGAAATGGGATTCTAAAATGGTTTTTGGAGATAGTTCTGGAATATGGCCAAGAATGATGGAACTTGCCTATTTCTCAATTGATTATGATAGAATTCGACATGTGCGTTGGATATGGGATTCTAAAATGATTTTTGGAGAAAGTTCTAGAATATGGCCAAGTATGATGGAACTTGCCTATTTCTCAACCGATTAGGATGAAATTTGACATGTGCGTTGGAAATGGGATTCTAAAATGGTTTTTGGAGATAGTTCTGGAATATGGCCAAGTATGATGGAACTTGCCTATTTCTCAACCGATTAGGATGAAGTTCGAAATGTGTGTTGGAAATGCGATTCTCAATTTTTTTTGAATTAATTCTGCAAAATGGCCAAGAATGATGGAACTTGCCTATTTCTCTACCGATTAGGATGAAATTCGACATGTGCGTTGGAAATGGGATTCTAAAAAGATTTTTGGAGAAAGTTCTGGAATATGGCCAAGTATGATGGAACTTGCCTATTTCTCAACCGATTAGGATAAAGTTCGAAATGTGCGTTGGAAATGGGATTCTAAAATGATTTTTGGAGAAAGTTTTGGAATATGCCCAAGTATGATGGAACTTGCTTATTTCTCAACCGATTAGAATGAAATTTCACATGTGCGTTGGAAGTGGGATTCTAAAATGTTTTTTGGATTAACTTTGAAAAATGGCCAAGAATTATGGAACTTGTCTATTTCTCAACCGATTATGATGGAATTCGACATGTGCATTGAAAATGGGATTCTAAAATGGTTTTTGTGTTAATTTTGAAAAATGGCCATGAATGGTGGAACTTGCCTATTTCTCAACCGATTATTATGAAATTTGACATGTGCGTTGGAAATGGGATTCTAGAATGATTTTTGGAGAAAGTTCTGGAATATGGCCAAGTATTATGGAACTTGCCTATTTCTCTACCGATTATGATGGATTTCGACATGTGCGTTGAAAATGGGATTCTAAAATGATTTTTGGATTAATTTTGAAAAATGGCCAAGAATGATGGAACTTGCCTATTTCTCTACCGATTAGGATGAAATTCGACATGTGCGTTGGAAGTGGGATTCTAAAATGATTTTTGGCGAAAGTTTTGAAATATGGCCAAGTATGATGGAACTTGCCTATTTCTCAACCGATTAGGATGCAATTTGATATGTGCGTTGGAAATGGGATTCTAAAACGAGTAGAAAGTTCTGGAATATGGCCAAGTATGATGGAACTTTCCTATTTCTCTACCGATTAGGATGAAATTCGACATGTGCGTTGGAAATGGGATTCTAAAATGATTTTTGGCGAAAGTTTTGAAAAATGGCCAAGTATGATGGAACTAGCCTATTTCTCAACCAATTAGGATGCAATTTGATATGTGCGTTGGAAATGGGATTCTAAAACGAGTAGAAAGTTCTGGAATATGGCCAAGTATGATGGAACTTTCCTATTTCTCAACCGATTAGGATGAAATTCGACATGTGCGTTGGAAATGGGATTCTAAAATGATTTTTGGCGAAAGTTTTGAAATATGCCGAAGTATGATGGAACTTGCCTATTTCTCAACCAATTAGGATGCAATTAGATGTGTGCGTTGGAAGTGGGATTCTAAAATGTTTTTTGGATTAATTTTGAAAAGTGGCCAAGAATGATGGAACTTGCCTATTTCTCAACCGATTATGATGAAATTTGACATGTGCGTTGGAAATGGGATTCTAAAATGGTTTTTGGAGATAGTTCTGGAATATGGCCAAGTATGATAGAACTTCCCTATTTCTCAAACGATTATGATGAAATTTGACATGTGTGTTGGAAATGCGATTCTCAAATGTTTTTTGAATTAATTCTGAAAAATTGCCAAGAATGATGGAACTTGCCTATTCCTCATCTGATTATGATAGAATTCGACATGTGCGTTGGAAGTAGGATTCTAAAATGATTTTTGGAGAAAGTTCTGGAATATGGCCAAGCATGATGGAACTTACCTATTTCTCAATTGATTATGATAGAATTCGACATGTGCGTTGGATATGGGATTCTAAAATGATTTTTGGAGAAAGTTCTGGAATATGGCCAAGTATGATGGAACTTGCCTATTTCTCAACCGATTATAGGATGAAATTTGACATGTGCGTTGGAAATGGGATTCTAAAATGGTTTTTGGAGATAGTTCTGGAATATGGCCAAGTTATGATGGAACTTGCCTATTTCTCAACCGATTAGGATGAAGCTCGAAATGTGTGTTGGAAATGCGATTCTCAAATTTTTTTGAATTAATTCTGCAAAATGGCCAAGAATGATGGAACTTGCCTATTTCTCTACCGATTAGGATGAAATTTGACATGTGCGTTGGAAATGGGATTCTAAAATGTTTTTTGGATTAATTTTAAAAAATGGCCAAGAATGATGGAACTTGCCTATATCTCTACCGATTAGGATGAAATTCGACATGTGCGTTGGAAATGGGATTCTAAAAAGATTTTTGGAGAAAGTTCTGGAATATGGCCAAGTATGATGGAACTTGCCTATTTCTCAACCGATTAGGATGAAGTTCGAAATGTGCGTTGGAAATGGGATTCTAAAATGATTTTTGGAGAAAGTTTTGGAATATGCCCAAGTATGATGGAACTTGCTTATTTCTCAACCGATTAGAATGAAATTTTACATGTGCGTTGGAAGTGGGATTCTAAAATGTTTTTTGGATTAACTTTGAAAAATGGCCAAGAATGATGGAACTTGCCTATTTCTCAACCGATTATGATGGAATTCGACATGTGCATTGAAAATGGGATTCTAAAATGGTTTTTGTGTTAATTTTGAAAAATGGCCATGAATGGTGGAACTTTCCTATTTCTCAACCGATTATTATGAAATTTGACATGTGCGTTGGAAATGGGATTCTAAAATGATTTTTGGATTAATTTTGAAAAATGGCCAAGAATGATGGAACTTGCCTATTTCTCTACCGATTATTATGGAATTCGACATGTGCGTTGGAAATGGGATTCTAAAATGATTTTTGGAGAAAGTTTTGGAATATGCCCAAGTATGATGGAACTTGCTTATTTCTCAACCGATTAGAATGAAATTTTACATGTGCGTTGGAAGTGGGATTCTAAAATGTTTTTTGGATTAACTTTGAAAAATGGCCAAGAATGATGGAACTTGCCTATTTCTCAACCGATTATGATGGAATTCGACATGTGCATTGAAAATGGGATTCTAAAATGGTTTTTGTGTTAATTTTGAAAAATGGCCATGAATGGTGGAACTTTCCTATTTCTCAACCGATTATTATGAAATTTGACATGTGCGTTGGAAATGGGATTCTAAAATGATTTTTGGATTAATTTTGAAAAATGGCCAAGAATGATGGAACTTGCCTATTTCTCTACCGATTAGGATGAAATTTGACATGTGCCTTGGAAATGCGATTCTAAAATGTTTTTTGAATTAATTTGAAAAATGGCCAAGAATGATGGAACTTGCCTATTTCTCTACCGATTATGATGGATTTCGACATGTGCGTTGAAAATGGGATTCTAAAATGATTTTTGGATTAATTTTGAAAAATGGCCAAGAATGATGGAACTTGCCTATTTCTCTACCGATTATGATGGAATTCGACATGTGCGTTGGAAATGGGATTCTAAAATGATTTTTGGATTAATTTTGAAAAATGGCCAAGAATGATGGAACTTGCCTATTTCTCTACCGATTAGGATGAAATTTGACATGTGCGTTGGAAATGCGATTCTAAAATGTTTTTTGGATTAATTTTGAAAAATGGCCAAGAATGATGGAACTTGCCTATTTCTCTACCGATTAGGATGAAATTCGACATGTGCGTTGGAAGTGGGATTCTAAAATGATTTTTGGCGAAAGTTTTGAAATATGGCCAAGTATGATGGAACTTGCCTATTTCTCAACCGATTAGGATGCAATTTGATATGTGCGTTGGAAATGGGATTCTAAAACGAGTAGAAAGTTCTGGAATATGGCTAAGTATGATGGAACTTTCCTATTTCTCTACCGATTAGGATGAAATTCGACATGTGCGTTGGAAATGGGATTCTAAAATGATTTTTGGCGAAAGTTTTGAAAAATGGCCAAGTATGATGGAACTAGCCTATTTCTCAACCAATTAGGATGCAATTTGATATGTGCGTTGGAAGTGGGATTCTAAAATGTTTTTTGGATTAATTTTGAAAAGTGGCCAAGAATGATGGAACTTGCCTATTTCTCAACCGATTATGATGAAATTTGACATGTGCGTTGGAAGTGGGATTCTAAAATGATTTTTGGATTAATTTTGAAAAATGGCCAAGAATGATGGAACTTGCCTATTTCTCTACCGATTATGATGGAATTCGACATGTGCGTTGAAAGTGGTATTCTAAAATGATTTTTGGATTAATTTTGAAAAATGGCCAAGAATGATGCACCTTGCCTATTTCTCTACCGATTATGATGAAATTTGACATGTGCGTTGGAAATGGGATTCTAAAATGTTTTTTGGATTAATTTTGAAAAATGGCCAAGTATGATGGAACTTACCGATTTCTCAAACGATTATGATGAAATTTTATGCTGTTTTGTTTAGATACAATTTGATATATGCCTTGGAAATAGGTTTCTTAAGGAGGTATTTTGGTCTAGAGACTTACATATTGGGTGTTTTTTTCGAGCACTTAAAAAAAACAAAAAATATTTGTATCATTCATTCTTTTACAACATATTTATTGATTTTCAAAATACAAAAAATTTCTAAAAAAAATGAAAATTTAATTAGTTATAAGCTGGTAAATTTGGGTTTTAAAAAAAGGGACTCGTCTTGGGATAGCAAAGGGTTATCGAAACCATTTGTTTAGCCCCAAATGTAAGGAAACCCGCGCACATCATTTAAGCGCCTCATCTACTCCACAAAAATGGAAAAAGGCGACGTTTAAACATATTCATTTACAAATTATGAACTTTGTGGAAAGAGTGTCATCCGAGACGTCGTACTAGGATAACATATTTCTATTATTTCGTATGCTACAGACACTGATATGTAATCAACCAAGAAAATTGAAGAACATCAATCAACTATTTTATCAATAAATTTATTGTGTTAATTTATTTAAAATCAGAAAGTTCAAATGTTACAACTTAAAATATTTGTTTTGTTTTTATAAAAAATAAATTTATCAATAATTTTTTAAGCTTTTTATGGTTTTTAAGTAGATTTTTGAATTTTTATAAGAGGATTTGTCTGTGTTTAAATAAAAAGGAGACATAAATAATTGTTCCATGGAAAAATAGTTCGTTTGATTGGTTTAAGTAGAAATACCAAAATTCAGTATAGTAAAATGTACTTCATGTACAAAATATGATGTATGTATACTCGTGAAGCATTTAACGATCTAAGTACGTGTTGCTGTATTTTTTTTTTTTTACAAAATCATAGTGAAAATAGATAAAAACATTGTACTACAAAATAAAACTAGAAGCTCAAATAAAAGCTTAATTTTATTTACAGTAAAATTATGAACTCGTAAACAATATACAGTTGCAATAAAATCGATATTATTGATAACAACTTTATCGTTTATGTTTTTATAGTGTATAGTTATTCCACCAGAAAATCAGGATCGCATGTATCTATTCGACATGCATATATTTATGCACTTATGTAGAGTGTAGCTACAATTACAAAGGGAATAAGTAAAAATTATTATTTACATATTTTGTTTCTAGAAATTCATTGAAAATTCCCTTGGCAATGCTGTTTTGTAAATATTGTATAAGCTTTTTGTTGAACTAAAATATGTAAATAAAATCGCTTGGAAACGTATGTTTACGAGGAGTAAAATCTGACTTAATTTCCTCCCACAGATTTCTGCGTTTTTTTTTTATTTTGTAAAAAAATGTTGATGAAGTGCTTTTCTATATTTAAAATATTTATGATGAATATAAAATATACTAAGAGTTACTCCAGTACCGTATTTTCTTAAGGCTGGGATGGGTTTATTTGTCATGAAATCGTCTCCAAATTATTTTTTATTGTTATTCGTAATTTGAATAAATGGTTTTGTTTCCGAATTTTTCTTCTTTAGTAATTTATTTTAATTTGGTCCGAAAAAGTTGCCAATATACATATTATAATACAAAGGGTTGCAGAAGGGCATGTATTTTTATTTGTACATAGTACATGGGTTTGAAGGATATTAATTAATTATGCATAGCGAGATAGAAGGTTGAGCAGCAAACAAATGAAAACGGAGGCAATAACTTTTCGTCATCAGTTTATATTTTTCTTTTCGGTCGGGTTTATATTTTTTTAATTTGCTTTGGTTGGATTGAAATGATCACAGTTAATGTGGGTCGTAGAATTCTATTTAGTGTAACAGACGTGATGGTTATTATAAGCAATTGTGTGAATTCAGATGATTTTATTTACATATGTATTTCTAAATAATTTAAAGTAGCAACAGTATAAACATTTCAAAATTGAACTAATGTAGCAAGCAAAACACAACATAAACAAAATTTTTTACGAGAAATTTCGACTTTTTTCGAGGAATATAAGGCGGTAAATAAAATACAAACACTTCTTAACAACAATTTCAGCATTGAAAAATGCAGGCGGCGCTTTAGTGATGGATCCATATTTGCAGAATGTCTAAAATAGTTATTGCGGGCAAATTCTTCATCATCATCCCTCATCAATAAGATTTGTTTTATGATTTACATGATTGCAGTTGTTCAATACTGGAAAACATACAATGGACAATTAATATTTCCTCGACAAAACAAAACGTAAAGTAACAAAATAAAAAAATATTCCTGGAAAAGAGAAATTTAATTTTAAAATTAGAAAGGAAATTCTGCGTAAGGAAAGTTAAATTTTCCAGTATTCCGAGAAAGATAAATAGATTTTCAAATAATAGAATTTCATGAAAAGCGAGATTTGATTTTAACATATTATTTCGAAAGGAAAAGGAAATAATGAAATTAGAATGTAAATAGTACATTCTAAACGGAAGATTTGATTTTAGATTATTCCAGAGAATGTAATTCAATTTAATTAGAAGATTTAAGAAAAGATTTAATTTGAAAATATTCCGAAAAGTTAGATTTACTTTTAAAATTATAATAGAAACATTTTTGATTTCAAAAAATATTCTGAAAAAGAGAGGTTAATTAAATTCCAGGAAATGGAAAAATATAAAAAATTTAAATATTTAAAAGTGATCAGCTTCCAAAATTAGAAAAGAATTTCTATCGAATTTGAACAACAAGAACAATAAAAATCAGTTTTAAGGTTTGAAGTCTAAAGTCTAGAGTTTAAAGTTAAAAATTATAAATCATTTTGCTCATTGAGCAAAGAGCGCTACAGGCGACCGGATTTTGCCGGGCGGTCGGTCTGATTTGGTTGAGTTGGATGTAAAATCGGATCGTGTGTATGCATGTTGGTCCGACAAAATTAAATCGGATGTGTCGGATAGAAATTCCATCCAACTGTCCGATGAACCAACAAAATCGGATGATGTGTAGAGTTGTCGGACGATATTCTCTAGTCGTCTGTTAAATTTCAAAGCGAGAACATTATAAAAATAAGTTTAATCTAATAATATGTGAACCAAATGTGTAAAGCAAACACATAAATAAATTATAAAATATTTTCAAAATCGGATGGTAAGTTGGATCGTCTGTAGACAACGACCGATCTGGTCGGACCGATGGGCCGTCTCACTCCCTCCGGTACTCACTTCACTGGAACACGTAAAATATGGAGAAACAATTTCCAGACTGAAGATCGATATAGATTCGTTGAGATACAAAGAAATTAAAAATAATTTAATAATAACTGGGATACGCGACAAAACTATTCAACCGACTCAGCTAGTCAACAATTTTCTTCATGTTCTGGATTTGGATTCACATAAAGAAAATATACATCAAGTTACTGTAGTTAATTTAGCTAGAAACAACACGCGTATATCTGGTAGTCAAACTGATAAATCAGAAGATATCATTTTCTGTTGAAGCAGTTAAATTGGATGTGCTTAATAAAATGAAACAACGTTAAAAGCTATTTGCCAACGAAATATGATTTAACGGCAAAGATGAAAAGCAATTTTATGTAAGGGAAAAACGAACTTTATTTAAAGCTAAACTTTCTCGTAAATCACTTCAACACAAAAATGCCAATACCTACAAATTCTTATGGACCAAAAACTACAAGATATATCTCAAAAAGAATAAACACTATGAAGTTTTTATTATCAACACTAGCACAGATCTGGAGAAATTGTGAACAAACACTGTGTTATCCCAGCTTATTACATCAAACCAACATAATCTCATTTATATTTTCCAATTGTTTTAAACAAATTTTGTTATTATGTACAGCTGTTTCCTTGTTGAAAATACCCAATTGCCAATCTAATAGCAGAGATCAATTTGACAGATGGAAGAATAGTAATAGATATTTAACAGGTACTCATAATGCGGCTATAGTAATAGATATTTAACAGGTACTCATAATGCGGCTTTAACTAATTGTGTAGAGTTTGTCAACTTATTGTACATTATTGTATAAATAAAACCTCCCTGGATTGTGAATAAAACACAACACTTCAATTTAACACAAACAAATTTATTTATATAACACCAAGAATTAATTTCAACACAATTTATTAAAAAATAATTTTCAAAATCGCTTTTTATTATTTTTTGCACAATTCTACTGTTCACTTATAACTTTTATTTCGCACTAAAACACTTTTTAAATCACTTTTTAATCTTCACTTTATCGCTTACCAAAATAATACTAATGTTCTAACTCGAATTCGTTCGCTCCTTATATACTCAAACTAAAACTTTGAGAAACTTGTACTTAAAAATTGCAGAAATTTCAAAATTAGTTAGTGTTACTGAAATCATAAATGTTTTAAAAATATTAAATTTTACTGTAGTCTAGCAAAGCTCCAAAATTGTTTAGTGACCCCAATTTATATTTATAGTGAGTTTAACATTAAACTTCTGCAATCTTCAAGCACAACTTTATGATATTTAAAATGAAAAAAATGTTCCAAATGAATCAGATAAACTAAAATCACACTTTAAACTACATAGGGGATTAAAACAATTTTTCAATCATTACAATTTGCACAAATAAAAATGTAATCTAAGTAGACAATATTTCCATATAACTTCATATAGCAAATTTTTGTTACAGTCTATCACATATTTCACTATTGTCCGCTGGAGCACACCGTCCCATTCGCCAATAGATCTATCGAGGCATATAAAAATCACAGCTAGTGACTCCTTCGTCTTTCAAAATATTATTAAAAAGCGTAAAATCACAATTACAACATCAAGACACAATTTAAAGGTAGCTGTCAAAAAAATCGTGAACACATTTTATGAAAATGCGGTTGGCCGCAATTTACATGCAATTTGATTTTCTGACGTTTACACTACACGATTTCCACGCAGCAAAATATTGTACAACAAATATTGCACGCATCCATTGTTATCTGCACGACTCGTAATCATGGTGGATGCCTCAGATACAGCGCTTGAGGCTATGGTACAGAAGTACACTGCCGGTATTTGGCAACCACTCAGTTTCTTCTCTGTTCGACTTAACGAAACGCATACGGTTCATTACTTATGACGGAGAGTTGCTT